>WFAB01003119.1:0-20855 GCA_018977245.1 Lethenteron camtschaticum | reverse complement strand
GCACCTGGCCTGGCACAAGCCCCGTGGTGACAGCTGTAGTTGTGTGTCGGTGTGTACGTACGTGTGTGTGTGCGTGTGTGTGTGTCGCTAACAACACTTGCCCCAACGGTTCCGTGAAGACTATGCGTAGATGGTCGCGAGTATGCGCGTGGGAGCGTTCCGTACAGCTGTTTGAACGGCGCGCAACCGTTTGTACGGCCGTTTGTACGCGTGTGTCTGCACGGGTGGGTGCGGGAGCTTCTGCACGAGATTATTTGATTGGTCCGGGTTGGCGAGTGTGCGAGTGTTCATCGAGTGTGTTCATCACGAGCGTGCGGTGTGTGCGGTGCGTGCGGTGCGGTGCGTTACACCACCAACAGCTCACAAAGAACCCCGAAGGTGAACAGATTTGTTTTAACACGTCACGTCAACGGTAGAGACACGGGTACAGCCCACGTACCAAACGTTTTCTAGAAGGAGGGGGGAGGGGCAGAGACAAATACGCAACACGCACAGACACAAATGCACACGCACAGACACCAACAGAGACAGAGAGAGAGACAACGAGAGACAGACACAGACAGACACAGACGGACGGCAAGAGCCGTTATCAACAAAGTGGGTTCCAAGACACTTGGCTCATGTGTTACGGGTTCGACACGGTAACCACAACACGGCAGACGACACTTTCGCCCGGCAAAGCAACACCACAGCGACAGGGCGACTCACACACGACTCCCAAACCCTCTCTCCAGGGGGACGAGGATTTCGGATTTTGGCCACGGTTGCGGTGGGGAGAACGGCGGTCATCAGACTGGCGGTTAGCGGTGGCTTTTGGCCCTGCCACCACTACCACCGCCACCACCGCCGCCACCCCGCCACGCACACGAATGGGACAGGCGGACGAGGGGCAACGGAGACACGGACAGGGAGGGGAAAGGGGTGAGTGACCACGGGACACGGAAAGGCAAAAGGGAGGCAGCCTGGATTTACGGGAAACGACGCGGCGGCGGTGAGCCGCTGACTAAACTAAAGGGCCTCTTCTTACTTTACCCGGGTGACGAAAGGCCTCAAAGAGAGTTGTTTTTTGACAAGCCCCCCCCAGAATGAGATGGACATCGCCGATGAGGGGAACTCAACGGAGCGGGCGATGTCATCACCTTCAACGCCCTTTATTCACAACATTGGAACCTCATTTGCCAGTAAAAAAATATGATAATTGGTTTTTAAATCCTTTATATTAAGTTCGCTTGCTTGCTTAGGACCGTGCAAATCTTTCGGTCGTTTTTTAACCCACTTCCCGTGATCCAATCGAGCTGACATTTTGCACACAGACTCGTTGTGCGAGACAATTAATGTTCGTAAATTTTTTTCCAAAATTTTACACTTTTTAGGACAAAATATTATATTTAATACCAATTGCTTAATGGTGCAATGCAATCATCTGACCCATAGGTGGCAGCCTCTCAAGCCAGAGGACGAGAGGACTCTGCTGCACGCATATAAAGGATTTATAGTGAAAAACTTTGTTTTTACGGGTTATACTGATTTACCCTTCTATCTGGCAACAAAACTGACACCTTTTTTTAGAGGAGTCTGTTTGCTAGACCCAATACCTGCGCTAATGCAAACAAAAAACACAACTCTGATAATATATATTATATAATATAAATCAGAGCTGTCTTTCCGACAGACCTGTTCTTCACCTGCAGACGGCTGCTTGCGTTGTGGCCGAAACGTCGTGAGAATTATTGTTTTATTTTTATTATTTTATTATTTCCCTTCTACGTGGCGACTCTACCGAAAGAACCAAGAAGATGTATCAGAGTTATGTTTGGTAAAAAAAACAATCATCACGTCCTTTATTTAGCTACGAGAACGGCCCTCCCCCCGCCACCTCCACCCCACCGAGATTCACCATCTCTCGACCGGCTGAGAGTCGCAAACGGGTTTTGATTCCTTACCCGTACCCATACCCGGCCGCACCAGGGTCGCAAACGGGTACCCGTACCCGGCCTACCCGTACCCTACCCGTACCCGCCGGGTACGGGTAGGGTACGGGTATCGGGTACCCGATTGCGACCTCTGGATGAAGCCAGTTGCAGGCGCGGGTGGGTTGATTCTAGGAACTTGAATTGTGAGAAGAGACAAGACGTTGGGAAATGAGTGACAGTTACTCACAATGACTCACGGCCTACCCGTACCCGTACCCGGCCGCACCAGGGTCGCAAACGGGTAGCCGGGTATCGGGTAGGGTACGGGTATCGGGTACCTAGTTGCGACCTCTGGCANTCTTGGCTGTGACGGTTCCACCTGAAGAGGAAGCTTGTGTTGCCTCCGAAACGTCGTGATTTTTATTTTATTATTTTTTATTTTTATTATTTTATTTTTTTTTTTCTATGTGACTTTACTGAAAAAACCAAGAAGAATCCTTGCAGTCACGAAAGCTTCAAATCTAGAATCCCATCTCACCAGCGGGTGAGAACAGCCCAGCGAGGCGAATGTGACAGGGTGTTGTGTGGGTCTTCCTCCTCCCCTCGAAGCCAAAGTTGCCCCCCCCACCTCACCCCCCCCATTCCCTACCCCCCACCCCCCCCCNTCCCTACCCCCCACCCACTCCCTACCCCCCACCCACCCACTCCTACCCCCCACTCTCACCCCCCACCCTACCCCTGGANACTCAGACCTACTACCCATAGAGATACATACAGACCCAGAGACACATACCACNTATCCAGACCCAGAGATACCATAGAGACCCAGAGCCACCCAGAGACCCAGCATAGAGACATAGAGACCCATAGAGATACAAGCACATAGAGACAGACAGATACACAGAGATACACAGAGACACAGATCACAGAGACCCATAGAGACATACAGACCAGAGACCATAGAGATACACAGAGACATCACAGAGATACACAGAGACCCATAGAGACATAGACACATNCACAGAGACCCATAGAGACCCACAGAGACCCACAGAGACCCACAGAGACCAGAGACACAGAGACCCAAGAGACCACAGAGATACACAGAGACCCACAGTACACAGAGACCCAAGAGATACACAGAGACCCACAGAGACCATAGAGACACAGACNCAGAGACCCATAGAGATACACAGAGACCCATAGAGACACACAGACCCACAGAGATACACAGAGACATAGAGACACACAGAGACCCATAGAGACACATACAGACCCAGAGACCAGACACAGAGACCATAGATATACACAGAGATACACAAGACCCATAGAGACAGNCCATACAGACAGAGACCCATAGAGATACGANACACAGAGACCATAGAGATACACAGAGACCCATAGAACCCAGAGACCCACCAAAGACAGAGATACCCATAGACAGACATAGACCATAGAGATACACAGAGATCACAGACCATAGATACACAGATACACAGAGACCCACAGAGATACACAGAGACCCATAGAGACACACAGAGACCCATAGAGAACACAGAGACTCAAGAATACACAGA
The DNA here is from genome assembly GCA_018977245.1 of Lethenteron camtschaticum. Taxonomy (NCBI): domain Eukaryota; kingdom Metazoa; phylum Chordata; class Hyperoartia; order Petromyzontiformes; family Petromyzontidae; genus Lethenteron; species Lethenteron camtschaticum. The sequence continues at coordinate 17,365 of WFAB01003119.1, read as the reverse complement.
GATCACAGAGACCGNCACAGAGATGCACAGAGATACACAGAGACCCACAGAGACCCACAGAGACCCACAGAGATACACAGAGACACACAGAGACCCACAGAGACCCACAGAGACCATAGAGATACACAGAGATACACAGAGACCCACAGAGATACACAGAGACCCATACAGATACACAGAGACCATAGAGACACACAGAGATACACAGAGACCCACAGAGACCCACAGAGAACACAGAGACCCATAGAGACCACAGAGACCCAAGAGATACACAGAGACCCAGACCATAGAGACCCATAGAGACACACAGAGACACACGAGCCACAGAGACCCATACAGAACACAGAGCCCACAGAGATACAGAGACACGCCAGGACCCAGCACAGAGTACCCAGAGACACACAGAGACCCAAGAGATAGACAGACANGAGACACCATAGAGACCATCCACAGAGACCCACAGAGACCCACAGAGACCCACAGAGACAGACCACAGAGACCCACAGAGACCAGAGACACAGAGACCCACAGAGACAGANCTAAAACCCACAGAGATCCAAGATGGGCCTGGCAATCCCACAAAACGACCGCACCTCAAAACGAAGCGGAAATTCAATGCGGCCAAACACGCCGATTCACCGGGGAGACGGCCCGATTCCAACCTCAACAAACCTTTGCCGGTGTTAGCGTGGTAGTGTGGTAGGTGTGGTAGGCGGGGCGTGGTAGGTTAGTGTGGTAGGTAGTAGGTGTGGTAGTGTGGTAGGTGTGGTAGTGNGGTGTGGTAGGTGCGGTAGTGGTAGGTGTGGTAGTGGTAGGTGTGGTAGGCGTGGTATGTGTAGTAGGTGTGGTGGTAGGTGTGGTAGGTGTGGTATGTGTGGTATGTGTGGTAGGTGTGGTNGTGTGGTAGGTGTGGTAGGTGTGGTGTGTGCGGTGTGGTAGGTGTGGTAGGTGGTATGTGTGGTAGGTGTGGTAGGTGCGTGGTAGGTGTGGTAGGTGTGGTAGGTGAGGCATGGTAGGTGTGGTATGTGTGGTAGGTATGTGCGGGTACCTGTGGTAGGTGTAGTATGTGTGGTAGGTGTGGTAGGTGAGGCAAGGTAGGTGTGGTAGGTGTGTGTGTAGGTATGTGGGTCAGTAAGGTTTGTGGTATGTGTGGAGGTATGTGCAGGTACCTGTGGGGTGTAGGTTTGTGGTAGGTAGTGTGTGCAGGTACCTGTGTATGTGTGGTATGTGTAGTAGGTATGTGCAGGTACCTGTGGTAGTGTAGTATGTGTGAGGTATGTGGGGTTAGTAGGGTTTGTGTAGTATGTGTGGTAGGTATGTGTGGTGTGGTAGGTGTAGTATGTGTGTATGTGGCAGGTACCTGTGGTAGGTGTAGTATGTGTAGTATGTGTGGCAGGTACCTGGGGTCGTAGGGTAGGTNGTAGGAGGTATGTGCAGGTACCTGTGGGGTCAGTAGGGTGGTGGTATGTGTGGTAGGTAGTATGAGTGGTGTGTGTGGCAGGTACCTGTGGGGTCAGTAGGGTTGTAGTATGTGTAGTATGTGTGTGCAGGTACACTTTGAGGCCAAGCAAGTGTCGAAGGCTCGCTGCTGGCAGGAGGTCACAGGACACCCAGGTGCCATGGGTTGATCGACTTGAGATTGGCAGATGCGTTTACCAGCTTGCTGTGTTTTAGCTGCCCGGTGCTCCGCTCGTTGTTGTGAGCGTCATCTCTCTGCTCTTGCTGGAGGGTAGACTGCCCCAACTGCCCAGTAGCATCCAGCCAACGCAGCCTTGCCTGCCGGAGGAGCTCGCCGATGGGACTTTGTCCAGATCATTGAAGCATTTGTGAGCTCCTCGCACAATCCATCCTGGTTACACCCAGGATGGATCGTAGGTGGGCCAGCCTAAATGTTTCTAACCGACGCAGATGTTCCATTTTAGAGGGGGGGCTGGGGTCCACGTTTCGCCAGCGTAGAGAGGGAGGGGCATGATTGACCTTCATGTCGAGAAACAGACCGGGTAGCTTCCACACAGCAGCGTTAGATCCTATTAATGCGGAGTGAGATCTCTGCTGCCAAACCAGAGCTGGTCATAAACACACTGCCCAGGTATTTTCCACAACTGCCCCACTGCCAAAGGGAGCTGAGGGGACTGAGTAATGGATGACAAACTACCCAGGCAGGTGTTTAGTTTCGGTGGGGCTGATGGTGGTGAGACCCCACCTCCTAGTGGCACACTCCAGGTTCAGCAGCAGCGCCTCCAACTTCTCCCCTTGAGCGAGCAGATCTTCAGCATACCTAACACGATTGACCAATAGGGAGCCATCCCTCGAAAGCTACTGGACATCAATCGGCCTCCCCATTTGATCTGTCTCGGATGAAAGGTCCTTTTAATGGCTTGGAGAGCAGAGTGTCGGGGGATTTGAAAAGCACAAAGCACCCAGACCCGTGGCCATTCAATTGATGGTATCGCAGGCCTTGACCACCGGGTCAGGTAGTCTCGGGATCGCCCCAGCCATGAAACTAACCCACCGCACACACGCACATCGACGCGCGCACACACGCACACCGCCACCAGCAGCGTTGTAACGCGCGAGCGTGCGCGCCCACTCTTCTGTGGTGTAGTTTACCCCCTCTTTAAACCCCCCACCCCCCTTTGTCGTGTAACGGCAGAACGGCCGTGTTTTTTTATTTGAGTACAACGTGGGGTAACGCTGTGTCCCGTGTACCAACGTGTGTGTGTGTGTGTACGCGCGCACAGCGCAATCACGTCATGTCGTTTGAACTTTGTTACCGACTCGTGCGGCAGTTGAATTATATAAATGTTGCCGGTCGGCGTTGCCGTCATTCGTTTAACCGCATCTTGTCGTGTGCCTTTTTTCTTTGGAGAACCGTTGACGTTCTGTGTTACCGTTCGCCCGCCCCCCCCCCCCCCACCGTAACGACACACGTTGTGTTTGCTGTTTCAAAGTTTTTCTGTAACCCGCTGGTGTTTTGTGAACAAGTAAGCGTTGTGACCCGCTCTCGTACACCCTCCCCTCCCCCCCCTTAACCCCACCTACCAACTTCCGTAATCGTTGCCTCTCCCAGACTTCCAGGAATGACTCTGGTTCTTTCGGTAAAGTCGCGTATAAAGATAAAGTAATAAGTTGAATACTAGTATACGGCGTGACTCAGGTATTCGTTTGCAACACGACGGATTGCAATCGTCATGGGGTATAAATGAAATAGAAACACAAATCTAGTAGACTTAGGAATGTACTCATGTAATACAATACACGTTTCGATTGCAAGAGAGTCGGATAGAATAACGGTGTATGTAATACAACAGAGGTCCTACCTACCTGGTTGATTACGTTCTTCCTGAGAATGCTAAATTTGAGAGAGAGATAAAACACAGGACCAGAGACATATAGACAGACGTATAAGTAGAGACAGATATCACAGAGATGCATAGAGAGAGACGTACATAGGCACACAGAGAAACCATGCCTCTGTTGAGACCTGGTTGATTAGTTCTTCCTGAGAATGCTACATTTGAGAGAGAGATAAAACACAGAACCAGAGACATGTAGACAGACATATAAGTAGAGACAGATATCACAGAGATACATAGAGAGAGACGTACATAGGCACACAGACAGAAACCACCCTCTGTGTCGAGGCCTTAAATAGAGAGAGGGGGCGGGGAGAGAGGGAGGGGTTAGAGAAATTAGCATGTCAATGAGTGGCACGCCGCAGAAGCTTGGAAAAATGAGGGGACAGGGAGAGAGACACTGAATTAAATAACCTAGCAAAAAAGAGAGTCGGTCAACACACAATTGACGCATAGACTGGTTGATTACGTTTTTCAAAGATTGCTAAGTTAGAAGTTAAGTGTGGAATTTTAAAGAGAGACAAGAGACAAACACGAAAAACAACAAAAGTGGAGAGGGAAAAAGCCGAGACACACAGAGGAGCAGAACATATGCATGGAGTTAAAGCAGAGGCTGGGTTTAAAACAGGTTCGGTTTAAGGCGGAGAAAAGCTCGGTTTAAAATAGGCTGGGTTTCAAACAAAGGTTGGGTTTGAAACAGAAAGATTTGGTTTAAAACGGAGACAGATTGGGTTTAAAGAGAGAACGGTTGGGTTTCAAACAAAGGCTGGGTTTTAAACAAGGGTGGGTTTAAAGCAGAGAAAGATTGGGTTTTTAAAACGGAAAGATTGTATTTAAAACAGAGGCTGGGTTTAAAACGGAGAAAGGTTCGGTTTAAAGCCGACAAAGGCTGCGTTTAAAGCAGAGGCTGGGTTTAAAGCCGAAAGATTGGGTTTAAAGTAGAGGAAAGGCTGGTTTTAAACAGAAAAAGGCGGGGTTTAAATCAGAGGCTGCGTTGAAAGCAGATAAAGATTGGGATTAAAGCACAAAGTTTGGGCTTAAAACGGTCCGGGTTTAAAACGGAGACATTGGGTTTAAAGCGGAGGCCGATTGGTTTTAATGTGGCTAAAGGCGCAAGTCGTAAGCCGTAGTTTTGCAAGGGGGGGGGGGGTAGTCCTTGACCCCGCTTGGGGCAGCATCGCCAACCGCGGTTCGAGTGACTTTGCAGATGCTCGGCCAAATAAACAACAACAAACACCACCGCCCTCCCTAGCTCAGCGACACGCCCCCCCCCCNGCCCTCGGCTCCTTCGTGTCCACCGCCTCTGTAGCCCGGCCGCTCGCTTGCCCCCTTGGGCTGTCGTTCTAACGGTGGGCACCCAACTTGCGGAGGAGGAGAGGTCACCGTCTGGGGCAAGCGCTTTTTGGTCATTCGCAAATGGGGGGGTTCCTTTTTTATTTTTTCTCCTCCCCTCTCTCCCATCCTCTCACATGCTAATTCTAGATTTGAAGCTTTCGTGACCGCAAGGATTCGTACTCGGAGTTTTTTCGGTAAAGTCACCACGTAGGTGAAAAATAAAATTAATAAAAATAAATAATAAAAATCGCGGACGGTTTCGGAGGCAGCACGAGTCTCCGTCATCAGGTGGGACCGTCACAGCCAGATTTGCTGCGTCAAGTGAGGCAGAAATTCCAAAATGCAAGTTCTTAAATACAAGTTGAGGGGGGGAGCTTATCAGAATGTGGTAGCCAATGAATGGAACGTATCGGGAGAGGGGGGGCTTCCCTCCTTTACCCCCCCTCAATCCCCTCCCCCATCCTTCCCGCCCCCCTCCATTTCCTCTCCCCCCCCCCCCTCTTCAATGGCCACACAAACTTATTGCCCGGGCTTGATTCTCTCCCCCGCCTCGATCCACCCAAACAGAGCAGCAGCGTTCTTTCTCCCGTTGCAGGCCATCGTGTGGTGGTGGCCTTCAGTGCAGGCCACTGATGTGGGCCCCCCCCCCCCACGACAATACATAGATGGTGAAACATCCCAAATCATCATCGTCCTTTTCAGTTCAACGGTGGGGGGGGGGGACCCACCCGGGGGGGACCCACCCAGGGGGGACCCACCCAGGGGGGACCCACCCAGGGGGGACCCACCCAGGGGGGGACCCACCCAGGGGGGACCCACCAGGGGGGACCCACCCAGGGGGACCCACCCAACGACTAGTCCCCTTCCCACGTAGAGCTCAAGTAAATAGTGTTGTCCATCTCCGGTGGTGGTGGTTGTGGTGGTTGGTGGTTGGTGGTTGGTTGGTGGTGGGTGGTTGGTAGTGGTGGGTGGTGGGTTGGTGTGGTGGTGGTGGTGATGGTGGGTGGTGGTGTGGGTGATGGTGGGTGGTGTGGTTGGTTGGTGGGGTAGTGGTGGTGGTGGGTGATGGTTGGTGGTGGTTGTGGGTTGGTTGGTAGGTGGTGGTTGGTTGGTGGTTGGTGGGGGTGTTGGTTGATGGTGGTGGTGGTGGTTGGTGGTGGTTGGTGGTTGGGTGGTGGTGGTTGGTGGTAGTGGTGGCGAACTTGTTACCGAGCCACGCCAGAAACCGCCGGTGGTCTGGACCTTGTGTCTGGCTGACGACGACGAGGAGGAAGATGGCGGCGGTGGGGAAACGGAGCGGCAGTGGCGCTTGCCCCGAAGTTTCGCACCAGCCACGGTTAGGCTTCTCCCCGTCTTGTGGTGGTTCATTAAAAAGGGTGAGGCGGCGGTGTTAAGCCCATCGGTAGACCGATGGGGAATCTGCCAGCAAGACAGGCAGGCAAGGGAGGCAAGACAGGCCCCGTCGAGTTGAACTCGGGAGAGGCAGCGGCGTCGTTTGCCAGGGAATCTTGACGCTTAGTTCGTACTGGAGGAAATCCGATGAGCCATACCCGTTTGCGACCCTGGTGCGGCCGGTACGGGTAGGCCGTGAGTCACCGGTGAGCCACCGTTTGTCACTCATTTCCCAACGTCTTGTCTCTTACAATTAAAGTTCCTAGAATCAACCCACCCGCGCCTGCAACATGGCTTCATCCAGAGGTCGTAATCGGGTACCCGATACCCGTACCGGCAAACCGTACCCGTTACCCGTACCGTACACGATAACTGTTTGTTACTCATTTCCCAACGTACCGTTCCTGGATTGCTATGCTATCCCAGAGGTCGTAAACCTACCGGATGGGTACGTAGGTACGGCCGGGTTCTTGACGGTGCGTACGTAAGGAATCAAACCCGTTGCGACTCTGGCAGGCCTGAATGTCGTACTGGATTGGAGAGGCAGGGCCCCCCCCCCCCTTGCCCTTCTCGTTGCTGCTCCTTGAGGTGGGGTTTGGGCCTTCCTGGGAGGACCCCCCCTCTCCCCCCCTGGTGCAACCTGGTATGACTAAGAATTCATACTCCGTTTCGACCACTCGAACGTGAGGTTTGTATTTATATCCGTGTGGCTTTACAAGAAGACCCAGAGAATATGAATAAGAGGTGGGGAAGCGAAGGTGGGGACGGGGGGTCAAGGGGGCACGTGCGAGGCCTTCGTAGTATGCGGTATGTACAACATTCCCCCTTTCTCGCAGTCGCAAAGAGCCGCCCCATCTGGCAAGCGGCATGCGGCCGTGACCCCCCCCCCCCGGGCGTGTTTAGCTCGATGGGGTGGTGGGGGGGGGGGCTATGTCTGAGACGAATGTGGAAGGGGGCCCCCCTTTAACCCCCCCCCCCCGTTTCTGAGCCCCCTGCAGAAAGTCACAGGGTTTGTGTGCGACGTGAGTGAGTGTATAGCGCACGCTGCGTAGAACCTAGCGACCCAGGTTCGATCCCGCCGAGTCAACGCCGGTGACAGTTATCTGAACCGGTCGTGGGCCTCCCCTAGGTCGACTCGGCCTCAATGAGTACCTGGTGCAGTGTGTAAACATCGCTACTGGGGAGACAATGGCGGCCGGGCGTGGTGCTGGCCACCCACCCCCCCGTGTGTAGATGTCACTCGTTCTTCACGTTCTGCAGATGTAGATGCCACTGGTTCTTCACATTCTGTAGATGCCACTGGTTCTTCACGTTCTGCAGATGTAGATGCCACTGGTTCTTCACATTCTGTAGATGCCACTGGTTCTTCACGTTCTGCAGATGTAGATGCCACTGGTTCTTCGCGTTCTGCAGATGTAGATGCCACTGATTCTTCACATTATGTAGAAGCCACTGGTTCGTCACGTTATGTAGATGCACTGGTCTTCACGTTATGTAGATGCCACTGGCTCTTTAGATGTAGATGCCATTGGTTCTTCACCTTATGTAGATGCCACTGATTCTTCACGTTCTGTAGATGCCACTGGTCTTCACGTTCTGTAGATGCCACTGGTTCTGCAGATGTAGATGCCACTGGTTCTGCAGATGTAGATGCCACTGGTTCTTCACGTTCTGCAGATGTAGATGCCACTGGTTCTTCACGTTCTGCAGATGTAGATGCCACTGGTTCTTCACGTTCTACAGATGTAGATGCCACTGGTTCTTCACGTTCTGTAGATGCCACTGGTTCTTCACAGTGTAGATGCCACTGGTTCTGTCACGTTCTGCAGATGTAGATGCCACTGGTTCTTCACGTTCTACAGATCTGTAGATGCCACTGGTTCTTCACGTTTTGCAGATGTAGATGCCACTGGTTCTTCACGTTCTGCAGATGTAGATGCCACTGGTTCTTCACGTTCTACAGATGTAGATGCCACTGGTTCTTCACGTTCTGTAGATGCCACTGGTTCTTCACGTTCTGTAGATGCCACTGGTTCTGCAGATGTAGATGCCACTGGTTCTTCACGTTCTGTAGATGCCACTGGTTCTTCACGTTCTGCAGATGTAGATGCCACTGGTTCTTCACGTTCTACAGATGTAGATGCCACTGGTTCTTCACGTTATGTAGATGCCACTGGTTCTTCACGTTATGTAGATGCCACTGGTTCTTCACGTTCTGTAGATGCCACTGGTTCTGCAGATGTAGATGCCACTGGTTCTTCACGTTCTACAGATGTAGATGCCACTGGTTCTTCACGTTCTGTAGATGCCACTGGTTCTTCACGTTCTGTAGATGCCACTGGTTCTTCACGTTCTGTAGATGCCACTGGTTCTGTAGATGCCACTGGTTCTTCACGTTCTGTAGATGCCACTGGTTCTTCACGTTCTGCAGATGTAGATGCCACTGATTTTTTACGTTCTACAGATGTAGATGCCACTGGTTCTTCACGTTCTGCAGATGTAGATGCCACTGATTTTTACGTTCTGTAGATGCCACTGGTTCTTCACGTTCTGTAGATGCCACTGGTTCTGCAGATGTAGATGCCACTGATTTTTTACGTTCTACAGACGTAGATGCCACTGGTTCTTCACGTTCTGTAGATGCCACTGGTTCTGCAGATGTAGATGCCATGGTTCTTCACGTTCTGTAGATGCCACTGATTCTGCAGATGTAGATGCCACTGATTTTTTACGTTCTACAGACGTAGATGCCACTGGTTCTTCACGTTCTGTAGATGCCACTGGTTCTTCACGTTCTGTAGATGCCACTGGTTCTTCACGTTCTGTAGAGGCCACTGGTTCTTCAGTTGTAGAGGCCACTGGTTCTTCACGATCTGTAGATGCCATTGGTTCTTCACGTTCTGTAGATGCAGGTTCTTCACATTCTGTACGTTCTTCAGACGTAGATGCCATTGGTTCTTCACGTTCTGTAGATGCCACTGGTTCTGCAGATGTAGATGCCACTGGTTCTTCACGTTCTGCAGATGTAGATGCCACTGGTTCTTCACGTTCTGCAGATGTAGATGCCACTGATTTTTTACGTTCTACAGACGTAGATGCCACTGGTTCTTCACGTTCTGTAGATGCCACTGGTTCTACAGATGTAGATGCCCCCACCACCATCTATTGCGCGGTGGGGGGGGGCGGGGGGGGTTAACTTACGACTCACGGTCCGAATATGCGACTGCACCGTACGGGACAAGATTTTATCGTATCTCTGAAGGTCCGTAAGTCGAGTGTCCGTAAGTCGAGTATCCGTAAGTCGAGTGTCCGTAAGTCGAGGACGTAGCTGTATATCTGACTATGTTTACCCCTCGACTAAACCCCCCCCCCCCAATCGGCCCCCTCCCCTCCTGCCTGTCTGTGTGGGTTTTAATCTTTAAAGTTGCGTGTGTTTTATACAGTTTTCGTCGTTATCTGCACGCAGTGAAACACCAATAAAACATCCGTTGTGTACATCGGGGGCTGATGCTGCTGCTTGTTTGCTTGTGGGTAGTCGTGGTGGTGGTGGTGTGTTTGCGTGTGTGTACACGTACTCAAGAGATTACTCACTGGGAGACAAAGGCGGCCGGGCGTGGTGCTGGCCGCCCACCCCCTCGTGTGCCACAGTGCCGGTAGCCTTCATAGGTGCTGCTGCTATTCGCTAACAGCACTTGCCCCTACAGTCCTGTTAGAGGCTACACGGGGGATCTTTATCTGTGTGTAGGTGCTGCTGCTATTCGCTAACAGCACTTGCCCCTACAGTCTGTTAGAGGCTACACGGGGATCACCACATGGCCAAGCAGCTTCTGTTTGACCGGATCGAGGGGGCTAAACGGACACGGGCTCGAGAAGAGATGGAGTGGTGGTGAGTGTGTGGGTGAGTGACACGGGCTAGAGAAGAGATGGAGTAATGGGTGAGTGGATGAGAGAGTGGGAGGGTGAGTGACGGGCTAGAGAAGAGATGGAGTGATGGGTGGGTGAGTGACACGGGCTAGAGAAGAGATGGCGTGATGGTGAGTGAGTGAGTGAAACGGGCTAGAGAAGAGATGGAGTAATGGTGAGTGAGTGTGTGGTTGAGTGGCACGGGCTAGAGAAGCGATGGAGTGGTGGGTGAGTGTGTGAGTGAGGGTGACAGGCTAGAGAAGAGATGGAGTGATGGGTGAGTGTGTGGTGTGTGTGTGAGCGAGTATGTGGGTGTGTAGGTGAGTGAGTGAGTGGTGAGTTTATGAGTGAGTGACACGAACACAAACCGGGAGCGTTGTGGCTTTTATTGAAGTCGCGTCGGGAGCGATCAGCGAAGCTGCGACAACCCCCAAAGCGAAAACCCAAACCCGCGGCAGCCATAGAGAGACGGTGAGGAAGGGCCGACGACGTGCACAGGTGAGTGCACAGGTAAGTGTGTGTACAGGTGAGTGTGTAGGTAAGTGTGTCTGTACAGGTGAGTGTACAGGTGAGTGCACAGGTGTGTGTACATGTGTGAGCCTGTGTGTAGGTGTGTACAGGTGTGTAGGTGTGTGTACAGGTGTGTGTACAGGTGAGTGTGTGTACAGGTGTGTGCACAGGTGAGTGTGTGTACAGGTAAGTGAGTACAGGTGTGTGTAGGTGTGTGCAGGCATGTTTACAGGTGTGTGTGTATAGGTTTGTGTGTATAGGTGTGTTTGTGTGTAGGTGAGTGAGTCTATAGGTGTGTTTGTGTGTATACCTGTNGGTGTGTACAGGTGTGTGGATGGGTCTCTGTGTGTATATGTGTGGGTTTGAGTGCGCGTGTGTGTATGTGTGTGTCTGTGTGTGGGTGTATGTGTGTGTGGATATGGGTGTGTGTTTATACGTGTGTGTGTGTGTACAGGTGAGTGTGTGTACAGGTGAGTGTGTGTTGGTGTGTACAGGTGAGTGTGTGTGGCGGTGTGTACAGGTGAGTGTTCAGGTGATCGTGTAGGTGTGTGTACAGGTAAGTGTGTTGGTACAGGTAAGTTTGTGTGTACGTGTGTGTAGCGGTGTGTACATGTGTGCAGGTAAGTGTGTGTGTACAGGTGATGTTGTGTACAGGAGTGGTGTGTAGCGGTGTCAGGTGAGTGTGTGTGTAGCGGTGTGTACAGGTGTGTGTACAGGTGTGTGTGTGTACAGGTGAGTGTGTGTGTAGCGGTGTGTACAGGTGAGAGTGTTCAGGTGATCGTGTAGGTGTTTGTTGACATGAGTACGANAGTTGCACAGTCTGTGGCGAACGTGCCTCAACGTTCAGTAAATACCTGCAGCCTGATGAGCTCTCACTCATGCTGCGGCAGTCACTCAGCCACTCAATGACTCACTCACCCGCACTCACCAACCCACCCACTCACCCACCCACTCGCTCACCAACCACCCACCCACCACCNACCCACCCACTCACCCACTCACTNATCACCCACACACTCGCTCAGCAACCCACTCACTCGCTCACCACCCACCCACTCACCACCAACCCACCCACACTCAATCACCCACCCACTCACTCGCCCATTCACCCACCCATCCACTCACCCACTCAATCACCCGCCACTCACTCGCATTCACCCACCGCCCACTCACTCGCCCATTCACCCACCCACTCACCCACCCACTCAATCACCCACTCGCTCACCCACACACCCACCCAATCACTCGTCCACTCAACACCCACTCACCCACCCACTCACTCGCCCATTCACCCACCCACTCACCCACCCACACACTCGCCAACTCAATGACCCACTCACCCACCCAATNCACTTGGTCGCCTACCCACTCGCCCACCCACCCGCTCACTCGCCACCGCCCGCTCACTCGCCCACCCGCCCGCTCGCTCACCCACCGCCCGCCCGCCCGCCCACTCGTCCGCCGCCCGCCCACCCGCCCACCCGCCCACCCGCCCACTCGCCCACCCACCCACTCGCCCACCCACCCACCCACTCATTCACTCGCCCACACATCGCTCACCCACTGCCCACCCACCCACTCGCCCACCCACCCACTCGCCCACCCGCTCTATCCTGGTCTCACCCAACCCTACCATCACCCACCCATCACCCACCCACCCACCCTCCCCATCATGATAGCAAAGCGTGACCCCAGCAATATAGTAACTCTACACCTCGATACTACAACTCTGTGTGCGTGTGTCNCTGTGTGTGTCACTGTGTGTGTGGGAGCGGTGGNTGTAGTGGTTAGCGCTACGCTGCGCTACGAACCCGGCGACCCGAGTTCGATTCCCGCTCACGGCCAACACAGCAACAGCGACGATTATCTGAACTGGTCCTGGGCCTCTCCTAGGTCGACTCAGCCTCAACTGAGTACCTGGTGCTGTGTGTAAACATCGCCACTGGGAGACAAAGGCGGCCGGGCGTGGTGCTGGCCACCCACCCCTCGTGTGCCGGTAGCCTCATAGGTGCTGCNGCTAACAGCACTTGCCCTACAGTCTGTTAAGGCTACACGGGGNACCTTTGTCTGTGTATAGGTTCTACTCGCTACTAACAGCACTTGCCCCTACAGCCNTACTATACACGGGGAGCTTTGTGTGTACGTGTGTACACTGTGTGTGTGTACACACTGTGTGTGTGTGTACACATGAGTGTGTGTACACTGTGTGCTTTGTGTGTGTGTACACTGTGTGTGTACGTGTACACCTGTGTGTGTATACGTGTGTGTGTGGTGTGTACACTTGTGTGTGTACACCGTGTTGTTGTAACGGTGTTGTGTGCACTGTGTGTACATTGTGTGTGTCACGTGTGTGTGTGTCGTGTGTGTGTACACGTGTGTGTATACANGGTGTGTGTACTGTGNGTGTGTAGTGTGTGTACTGTGTGTGTACACTGTTGTGTACAGTNTGGTGTACACGTGTGTGTACACTAATGTGGTGTACACTTGTGTGTGTACGTTGTGNGTACNGTNTGGTGTGTGTGTGTGAGTGTACNCGTGTGTGTGTGTGTGTGTACACGTGTGTGTAGTGNGTGTACACNGTGNGTGTACACGNGTGTGGTGTCANGTNTGGTGTTAATGTTGTGTGTGTGTGTACACTNTGTGTGTGTGCACGTTGTGTGTACACTATGGTGTACACTATGTGACTGTGTACACGTGTGTGTGTAGGTGTACACNGTGTGTGTGTACACTGTTGTGTGTCAGTGTGTGTGTACGTACTTGTGTGTGTACACGTGTGTGTACACTGTGTGTGTGNACACTTGTGTGTGTACAGTGTGTGTGTGTGTGTACACCACTATGTGAGTATGTGTGTGTNTGNACACGTGTGTGTTGTGTGTGTGTACACTTGTGTGTGTGTGTGTGTGTNCGNGTTGTGTGTGTCGGTGTGTGTGTGNCACACGTTGTGTGTCCACGGTGTGTGTNGTGTGTGTGTCGTAATGTGTGTGTGTGGTGTGTAGGCGTGGTGTNCACGTAATGTGTGTGTGTGTCGTGTGTGTGCGTGTGTGTGTGTGGTTGTGTGGTCTGTGCACTGTGTGTCTGTGTGNGTGNGTGTGTCTGTGTGTTGTGTGNTGGTGGTTTGTGTCTGTGTGTGTACCACGTGTGTTAGTGTGTGTGCTGTGTGTGCGTGTGTAGTGTGNGTGTGTGTGACTGTGTTAGTGTGTGTGTGTGTGTCGCTGTGTGTGTGTGNATACAGCTGTGTGTGTGTGTGTAGTGTCACGTGTGTGTGTGNNNCTGTGTGTGTGTGNATCANGNGTGTGTGTACACGTAGACTGTGTGTGTCGNGTGTGTAGACTGNGTGTGTCGTGTGTGACTGTGTGTGTGTGCACGCGNGTGTGTGTGNACGTGTGTACGTACGTGTGTGTGTGTACACNTGTGTGTGTGTACACTTGTGTGTGTGTACACTGNGTGTGTGCACGTGTGTGTGTACACNTGTGTGTGTGTGTGTACACTGTGTGTATACACTATGTGTGTACACTGTGTGTGTGTACACTGTGTGTGTGTCTATGTTCTCAGGGTCCCATCGTGTGTCTCTCCTGAACTCCTTGACCTCTGAGCGCCAGCAGAGCCGGGCCCAGAAAGTGGTCCCTGGTCCAGCCGCTCTGAGGGAGACACGGGGGGGNATGTGGGGGGGGGAGACACGGGGGGGGATGTGGGGGGGGGGAGACACGGGGGGGGATGTGGGGGGGGGAGACACGGGGGGATGTGGGGGGGGNAGACACGGGGGGGGGAGACACGGGGAGGAGGAGACACGGGGAGGGAGACATGGGGGGAGGGAGACACGGGGGAGGGAGACACGGGAGGGAGACACGGGGGGGAGAGACACGGGCAGGGAGACACGGGAGGGAGACACGGGGGGAAGGTGGGGGGAGGGGGAGGAGACACGGGGGGGAGGGGGGAGACACGGGGAGGGAGACACGGGGAGAGGGAGACACGGGAGGAGACACGGGGAGGGAGACACGGGGAGGTGGGAGACACGGGGAGGGAGACACGGGGAGGAGGGAGACTGGGGGGAGGGAGACACGGGGGGAGAGGGAGACACAGGGGGGGGGGAGAAACGGGGAGGAGGGAGACACGGGGAGGGGGAGACACGGGAGGGAGACACGGGGAGGTGGGAGACACGGGGAGGGAGACACAGGGAGGAGGGAGACACGGGGGGGGGAGACACGGGGGGGGAGGGAGACACAGGGGGGGGAGACACGGGGAGGGAGACACGGGGGGAGGGAGACACGGGAGGGGGAGACACGGGGAAGGAGACACGGGGAGGGAGACACGGGGAGGGGGAGACACGGGAGGGAGACACGGGNAGGGAGACACGGGAGGGGGGGAGACACGGGGGGGGNAGACACGGGGAGGGGGAGACACGGGNAGGGAGACACGGGGGGGAGACACGGGGGGGGAGACACGGGGGGGGGGGACGGGGGGGGGGGAGACACGAGGAGGGAGACACGGGAGGGGAGGGAGACACGGGGGGAGGGAGACACGGGGGAGGGGGGAGACACGGGGAGGGGGAGACACGGGGGGAGGGAGACACGGGGTGAGCCCGGAGTTGTGGGGGTCGAGGGGCGAGAGTCAGGGGGTCAGGGGGCGAGGGTCAGAGACGAGGGTCAGGGGTGATGGTCAGGGGGTCAGGGTCAGGGGTCAGGGAGTGAGGGTCAGGGGCGAGGTCAGGGGCGAGCGTCAGGGGTGAGGGTCAGGGGGCGAGGGTCAGGGGCGAGGGTCAGGGTCAGGGGCGAGNGTCAGGGGGTCAGGGGACGAGGGTCCTCACCTTCTTGAACTCACGGCGGAGGTCCTTGAAGCTCCACAGCTGCTGGAGGGCGAGGGCTGCAGCTGGCACCGACTTGGGAACATGCTGCACACGCAGAGACACACAGAGACACACACAGAGACAGAGACACACACAGACAGACACACACAGAGACAGATACACACACAGATACACACAGAGACACGCAGATACACACAGAGACACACACAGAGACACACACACAGACACAGACATACACACACNGACACACAGAGACACGCAGAGACACACACACGCAGAGACACNCATACACACACAGATACACNGACACNGAGAGACACACACACACAGTGGGACACACACACAGACACNCACACACNGAGNCAGACACACACNGNGAGAGACACACGCAGAGAGATAGAGACACAGAGACACAGAAAACACAGAGAGACACACGCACAGAGACACAGAGACACGCACAGACACACAGAGACACACAGACACATACACACAGAGACACACACAGACACACACACAGAGAGACACAGACACACACACATAGACACAGACACACAGACACACAGAGACACGCAGAGACACAGAGACACACAGAGAGACACAGACAGAGACACAGAGACACACACAGACACACAGAGACACAGACACACACAGAGACACAGACACACACACACAGAGAGACACACAGACACACACAGACACAGACACACATACACGCAGAGACACACACAGACACGCACACGCACAGACACACACAGACACACACAAAGACATAGAGTCACAAAGATTCCCATATGTATCAGTGTATGTGTCTGTGTGTGTGTATATATGTGTGTATACGTGTGTCTGTGTGTATATATGTGTGTATATTTACGTGTGTATACTCGCTACTAACAGCACTTGCCCCTGCAGCCCAGCTAGAGGCTACCTGGGGAAGCTTTGTCTGTGTGTCACAGCACTTGCCCCTGCAGCCCAGCTAGAGGCTACCTGGGGGAGCTTTGTCTGTGTGTGTCACAGCGCTTGCCCCTGCAGCCCAGCGGCTACCTGGGGAAGCTTTGTCTGTGTGTCACAGCACTTGCCCCTGCAGCCCAGCTAGAGGCTACCTGGGGAGCTTTGTCTGTGTGTGTCACAGCACTTGCCCCTGCAGCCCTGCTAGAGGCTACCTGGGGGGCTTTGTCTGTGTATAGCTGCTACCAACAGCACTTGCCCCTGCAGCCTGCTAGAGGCTACACGGGGATCTTTGTCTGTGTAGGTGCTGCTGCANACTCGCTACTGACAGCACTTGCCCCTACGCCTGCTAGAGGCTACCCGGGGAGCTTTGTCTGTGTGCTGCTGCTACCAACAGCACTTGCCCTTTAGTCTGCTAGAAGCTACCTGGGGAGCTTTGCCTGTGCGCGCGTGCGTACCCGCTCGTATCGGTGGCCATGCCGTAGATCTTCCTGAGGCTGCCCGTGCGGCAGACGTTTCGGGCTGCGGCCTCGTCCAGCATGAGGGCGGAGAGGGAGTAGAGGCAGTGCTGGTCACCTCGTCACCACCTCCACCACCTCCACCACCTCCACCACCACCTCCACATCGCTGCCGGTGGGAGGCAGTAGCCCGCAGAGAGGGACAGCACGTGCTTCGCTGGGTGGGGGGGGTGGGGGAGAGGTGGGGGGGGTGGGGGGGATAAGAGGTGGGGGGGGGTGGGGGAGGGGGGGGGAAAAAGATAAGAGGTGGGGAGGTGGGGGGAGGTGGGAGGGGGAGGTGGGGGAGAGGGGGAGGTGGGAAAGGTGGGGGGGGGAGGTGGAGGGTGGGGGGGAGGTGGGAGAGGTGGGGGTGGGGGAGAGGTGGGGGGGGGGGGGGGGGGAGGTGAGGTGGGGGGGAGGAGGGGGGGGGGGGTGGGGGGAGGGGAGGGAGGGGGGAGGAGGTGGGGGGAGGTGGAGGGGGGGGGGTGGGGGGGGGGGGGGAGGGGGGGGGGGGGGAGGGGGGGAGAGGTGGGGGGGGTGGGGATAGAGGGGGGGGGGTGGGGGGGGGGGGGGGGGGGGGGGGGGGGGGGGGGGGGGGGGGGGGGGAAAAGGGGGGGAGGTGG
>WFAB01003118.1:0-20867 GCA_018977245.1 Lethenteron camtschaticum | reverse complement strand
GAGGGAGACACAGAAGAGAGACACAGAGAGAGAGAGACAACGAGAGACACACAGAGCGACACACAGAGAGACACAAAGAGAGACACACAGAGAGACACACAGAGAGACACAGAGAGACAGAGAGAGAGACACACATAGAGACAGAGAGAGACACACACACAGAGAGACAGAGAGAGACACACAGAGAGACACAGAGAGAGACACAGAGAGAGGCACCAGAGACACAGAGAGACAGAGAGAGACACATAGAAGGAGGGAGACACAGAGAGAGACACAGAGAGGGAGACACAGAGAGAGAGACACAGAGAGACACACAGAGCGACACACATAGAGACACAGAGAGAGACACAGAGAGAGGCACAGACAGACACACAGAGAGACACAGAGAGAGACACGAGAGAGACACAGAGAGAGACAGACACACAGAGATAGACAGAGAGAGGCACGCGGCACACCACCACCATCATCACCATCGTCATCACCACCACCATCACCAACATCGTCACCAACCACCACGTCACCATCATCATCACCACATCATCTTCGTAGCGACCAAAACCATCATCATCACCATCAACATCATCGTCACCATCACCACCACGTCACCATCATCATCACCAACATCATCTTCGTAGCGACCAAAACCATCATCATCACCAACATCATCTTCGTAGCGACCAAAACCATCATCATCACCATAACATCATCGTCACCATCACCACCACCGTCACCATCATCATCACCAACATCATCTTCGTAGCGACCAAAACCATCATCATCACCAACATATCTTCGTAGCGACCAAAACCATCATCATCACCATCAACATCATCGTCACCATCACCACCACCGTCACCATCATCATCACCAACATCATCTTCGTAGCGACAAAACCATCATCATCACCATCACATCATCGTCACCATCATCATCACCACCATCACCATCATCATCACCATCATCATCACCATCAACATCACCACCACCATCAACATCATCGTCACGATCATCATAACCATCATCGTCACCACCATCATCACCATCATCGTCAACATCATCACCATCACATCATCATCATCACCATCATCACACCATCATCGTCACCACCCATCATCATCAACATCATCATCACCATCATCGTCACCACCATCACCATCCTCACCATCATCATCATCACCATCACCACCATCATCACCATCATCACCACATCACCACACCACCACCATCACCACCACCATCACCACCACCATCCACCATCATCATCACCATCACACCACACCCATCACCATCATCACCATCATCATCACCATCACCTCATCACCATCACCACCNCCACCACCCTCATCACCATCATCATCATCACCATCATCACCATCACCACCACCATCACCACCATCACCATCATCATCATCACCATCAGCCCACGAGATCCACTGCTGGATGAAGACCTTCACATGTGCTCCTGGCGAACAGCACTTGCCCCAAAGGTCTGTTGGAGGCTACACGGGGGATCTTTGTCTTTGTCAGTGTGCGTGTGGCAGAGTGGGGGGGCACAGGTGGTTGCATCGGCCAGTCGTCTCAGGCGGTCAACCCGTGGCACCTGCTGGGCCTGTCACGTGACCTCCTCCTCATGCACCTAGCCTGGCACAGCAGCCAAACCCGTGGCACCTGCTGGGTCTGTCCCATGACCTCCTCCTCATGCACCTAGCCTGGCACAGCAGTCAACCCGTGGCACCTGTTGGGCCTGTCCCGTGACCTCCTGCACCTAGCCTGGCACAGCAGTCAACCCGTGTCACCTGTGGGTTGTCCCGTGACCTCCTCATGCACCTAGCCTGGCACAGCAGTCAACCCGTGTCACCTGTGGGTCTGTCCGTGACCTCCTCCTCATGCACCTAGCCTGGCACAGCAGTCAACCCGTGCACTGTTGGGCCTGTCCCGTGACCTCCTGCACCTAGCCTGGCACAGCAGTCAAACCCTGTCACCTGTGGGTCTGTCTGTGACCTCCTCATGCACCTAGCCTGGCACAGCAGCAACCCGTGTCACCTGCTGGGTCTGTCACGTGACCTCCTCCTCCTCATGCACCTAGCCTGGCACGGCAGGGAGTGTCTGTCACGTGACACTCCTCCTGGCGCACCTAGCCTGGTACAGCAGACAAACACGTGTCACCTGGATCTGTCACGTGACCTCCTCCTCATGCACCTAGCCTGGCACAGCAGAAAAACCCGTGTCACCTGCAGGGTCTGTCACGTGACCTCCTCCTCATGCACCTAGCCTGGCACAGCAGAAAAACCCGTGTCACCTGCAGGGTCTGTCACGTGACCTCCTCCTCATGCACCTAGCCTGGCACGGCAGGAGAGGCTCTGTCACGTGACACTCCTCCTCCTGGTGCACCTAGCCTGGCACAGCAGGAGAGGCTCTGTCACGTGACACTCCTCCTTCTCATGCACCTAGCCTGGCACGGCAGGGGAGGCTCTGTCACGTGACACTCCTCCTGGCGCACCTAGCCTGGCACAGCAGCCAAACACGTGTCACCTGCAGGGTCTGTCACGTGACCTCCTCCTCATGCACCTAGCCTGGCACGGCAGGACAACAACAACAATAACAACAACAATAACAACAACAACAGGGTTTTTTGTTTGTGGGGTTCCAGCTGTGTCCCTTCGTATTTTTTTAATGTGATAACATCTAAAAAAGAACAAAACCAAACAGACACGATCATTCCATTACTGGTTAATTGCGAAATAAAATGTTTTCTCAACGAATGATAATGCGAATGGTAATAATTATAACCATTATTAATCACACTACTTCTCGTCTTCATTAAAACTCCGTTACGTCTGCAACGGTCGTGGTGGTGATGGTGGTGGTCGGTGCGACGGTGGTATTGGTGATGGTAGTGATGGTGATGATGGTGTGATGGTGATGGTATTGGTGATGGTAGTGATGGTGATGATGGTCGTGATGGTGATGATGATGGTAGTGATGATGGTCATGATGGTGTTGATGGTGATGGTAGTGTTGATGGTGATGATGGTGATGATGATGGTAGTGTTGATGGTGATGGTAGTGTTGATGGTGATGGTGATGATGGTGATGGAATTGATCGTAGTGATGGTGATGATGGTGTTGATGGTGTGTAGTGTTTATGGTGATGTATGTTGATGTAAGGTAGTGTGATGGTGATGGTAGTGTCGATGGTGATGGTGATGATGGTGATGGTAGTGATCGTATGATGTGATGGTCGTGATGGTCGTGATGGTAGTTATCGTAGTGATGGTGATGATGGTGATTATGGTGTGATGGTGATGGTAGTGATGGAGTGATGATGGTGATGGTCGTGATGGTGATGATGGTGATGATGATGGTAGTGATGATGGTGATGATGGTTTGGTGATGGTAGTGATCGTAGTGATGGTGATGATGATGGTAATGATGGTGATGGTAGTGATGGTGGTATGGTGGTGATGGTGGTGATGATAGTGATGGTGTTGATGGTGGTGATGATGGTGATGATGTCGATGGTAGTCATGGTCGTGATGGTGATGATGTTGATGGTGATGATAGTGATGGTAGTGTTGATGGTGGTGATGGTGAGGTCGTGATGATGGTGATGATGGCGATGGTAGTGATGGTGATGGTAGTGTTGATGGTGATGGTAGTGATGGTAGTGGTGATGATGATGGTGGTGATGGTGATGGTCGTGTGATGGTGATGATGGTATGGTAGTGATGTGATGGTAGTGTTGATGTGTTGATGGTGTTAATGGTGATGATGGTGATGATGGTGATGGTAGTGTTGATGGTGATGATGGTGTTAATGGTGTTAATGGTGATGATGGTGATTGAGTGATGGTGATGGTAGTGTTGATGGTGTTGATGGTGTTAATGGTGATGATGTTGATGATGGTGATGGTAGTGTTGATGGTGATGATGGTGTTAATGGTGTTAATGGTGATGATGGTGATTGATGATGGTGATGGTAGTGTTGGGTGATGATGGTGATGAGGATGATGGTGATGGTAAAGCAGCAGGTGAAGCTACCGTCTAAAAGTCGTCACGGAAGCACGTGGTGTGGGTGTGGTGGGGTGTGTGGGTGTGTGTGGTGGTGTGTGGGTGGTGTGGGTTGTGTGTGTGTGGTGGTGTGTAGGTGTGGTGGGGTGTGTGGGTGTGTGTGTGAGTCTGGTGTGTGGGTGGTGTAGTGTGTAGGTGTGTGGTNTGTCTGTGTGGGTGTGTGTGTGTCTGTGGNGTGAGTGG
The DNA here is from genome assembly GCA_018977245.1 of Lethenteron camtschaticum. Classification (NCBI taxonomy): domain Eukaryota; kingdom Metazoa; phylum Chordata; class Hyperoartia; order Petromyzontiformes; family Petromyzontidae; genus Lethenteron; species Lethenteron camtschaticum. The sequence goes on along the minus strand of WFAB01003118.1, from coordinate 16,614 downwards.
TGNGTGGTGGTGGTGGTGGTCGTGTGTGTGTGTGGTGNGTGTGTGTGGGGGTGGTGGTGGTGTCNGGCAAAACAATTACNTCCTCGCGGTGCCGGACGGGCAACACTGTCGTGGACAGTGCTGTGGGGGGAGGATGCCGATTGGCCTCTCCCTGATGGCGTCTGTGACCACCACAGTGGCTAACGGGGGCTCTGGAGGTGCGAGGGGCTGGTAACCCTCCACCTTCAATCAATTACCGCTAAACCACGTGAATTTTTAAATAAGCTTGTGCCGGAGGCCCCGGGGGGACAGGCGTCTATGACGTCTCCTGGCCAAACCCCATTTGGCGGAGCAGGAGACTGAATCTTTACCCTCGGGGCTCCTCCAGAAACAACAAAAAACCACTGTGTGGCCACGTGGAATGTTCGAACGCTCACTGCGGAGGAGAGGCTGCCACTCCTCTGTCGGGAGCTGGACCGGTACCGCCTGGATCTCTGTGGCATTCAGGAGGTCCGGTGGACGGCTCTGTTTCCTGCCACCATGAGGGGTGGACAGTCCTCTACTCGGGGCAGGAGACTGCCAACAACAGGGGTGGCTCTTCTTCTGAATAAAAGAATAAAGGGGAAGTGGGAGCGTGGCGGTGAGGTGTGGAAGCTACTTTGGGCTCGCCTTCCCATCAACCAGAGGCGAGGAGTGGTGGTCGTGGTTACTTATGCCCCACCAAGACAAACATCGTGGAGAGATGCAGGCAAAGCCGATGAGTCAGATGCCTTCTATGACCTCCTGTCACAGGTGCTAGCTAAAGTGGCCCCTCGGGATAGAGTCATCTTGTTGGGTAACCTCAATCCCCGAGTTGGTCATGATGCTGGCATCTGGTCTGGAGTAATTAGAAGGAATGGGCCAGATCAGCTCAATAACGGCAGGAGGCTGCTAGAATGTTGTGCAGCCCATGGGCTTGTAATTACCAAACGCTGTTCCAGCATCGGCGCATCCACACAACATCATGGATGCATGTCGGGTCCAAGCAAGAACATCTGCTGGACTACATAGTGACGGACCAGCGGATGCGAGCCCATGTCCTTGACACCAGGACCGACCGTGGAGCTGATCTGCCCACTGACCATCGACTAGTCATCTGTAAGATGCACCTGCCATTCTTCCACTCTGGTGGTGGGTGTACACCCAGGACCCCATTCTAACCTAAGTGGCCTGGTCTCAGCTAGCTGATGGAAGTTGCAAGCGAGAATTTCATCATCGCTTGCGGCTGGGTTTGGCATCATCCCCCACTACTCCTGATGTCGAGGGGAAATGGGCAAGGTTTAGGACTGTGAGTCATGCAGCTGCAATGGCTGCTTTGGGTACGCGGTCCAGACCTCCCAGAGACCCTGGCTGACAGAGGAGGTATTCAGGCTGGCTGAGAAAAGCGACAGACCCACTCTCATCGTCTACAGCATCCCAGTCAGAGAATGAGGCTTACCGCAGCCTTCGCTCGGAGGTTCGGAGAGCCGTGAGCGTTGCAAGGATGGGTGGTGGTCCCGGGTTGTTGAGGAGATGGAGTCTGCCTCAATGGCCTGCGATCCAAAATCGCTCTTTAATTCCATCAAAAAGTAACCTGCAGCGCCACACTATTGCCATCATTAGGGAAAGAACGGTGATCCAATCTCCGACCCCCAGGAACAGGTTTGCTGGTTTGCCGAGTATTTCTGTGAGGTCCTGGTGGATAGCGGTTGCTGTTGCATGTGATGGTGATGATGGCGGTTGTGGTGGCAGTGTTGATGATGTTGGTGGTGATGGCAGTGTTGATGGTGATNNTGGTGACAGTGTTGATGGTGGTGGTGACAGTGTTGATGGTGATNGTNGTGACAGTGATGATGGTGGTGGTGGTGCAGTGATGATGGTGGTGGTGGTGACAGTGTTGATGGTGGTGGTGGTGGCAGTGTTGATGGTGATGGTGGTGGCAGTGTTGATGGTGATGGTGGTGACAGTGTTGATGGTGGTNACAGTGTGATGGTGTGTGGTGACAGTGTTGATGGTGGTGGTGGTGACAGTGTTGATGGTGATGGTGGTGACAGTGTTGATGGTGNTGACAGTGTTGATGGTGATGGTGGTGACAGTGTTGATGGTGGTGGTGGTGGCAGTGTGATGGTGATGGTGGTGTTGATGGTGATGGTGGTGACAGTGTTGATGGTGATGGTNGTGCANTGTTGATGGTGGTGGTGGCANTGTTGATGGTGGTGGTGACAGTGTTGATGGTGATGGTGGTGNCAGTGTTGGTGGTGGTGGTGGCAGTGTTGATGGTGGTGACAGTGTTGATGGTGGTGGTGCAGTGTTGATGGTGGTGGTGGTGGCAGTGTTGATGGTGATGGTGGTGGCAGTGTTGATGGTGTGGTGGTGACAGTGTTGATGGTGGTGGTGGTGNCAGTGTTGATGGTGATGGTGGTGACAGTGTTGATGGTGATGGTGGTGACAGTGTTGATGGTGGTGACAGTGTTGATGGTGGTGGTGGTGACAGTGTTGATGGTGATGGTGGTGGGGGTGTTGAGGTGATGGTGGTGACAGTGTTGATGGTGGNTGGTGGTGACAGTGTTGATGGTGATGGTGGTGACGTGTGATGGTGTGGTGGTGGCAGTATTGATGGTGATGGTGGTGGCAGTGTTGATGGTGATGGTGGTGGCAGTGTTGATGGTGATGGTGGTGGCAGTGTTGATGGTGATGGTGGTGGCAGTGTGTGGTGGTGGTGGTGACAGTGTTGATGGTGATGGTGGTGGCAGTGTTGATGATGGTGGTGGTGGCAGTGTTGATGGTGGTGGTGGTGGCAGTGTTGATGGTGATGGTGGTGGCAGTGTTGATGGTGATGGTGGTGGCAGTGTTGATGGTGATGGTGGTGGCAGTGTTGATGGTGGTGGTGGTGACAGTGTTGATGGTGATGGTGGTGGCAGTGTTGATGATGGTGATGACAGTGTTGATGGTGATGGTGGTGACAGTGTTGATGGTGATGGTGGTGGCAGTGTTGATGGTGATGGTGGTGCGATGGTGGTAGTGTTGATGGTGGTGGCAGTGTTGATGGTGGTGGTGGTGGCAGTGTTGATGGTGGTGGTGGTGCAGTGTTGATGATGGTGATGGCAGTGTTCATGGTGGTGGCAGTGTTGATGATGGTGGTGGTGGTGGTGGCAGTGTTGATGATGATGATGGTGGTGGCAGTGTTTACGGTGATGGTGGCAGTGATGATGGTGGTGATGATGGTGGTGGCAGTGTTTACGGTGATGGTGGCAGTGATGATGGTGGTGGTGGTGGTGGCAGTGTTGATGGTGGTGGTGATGGTGGCAATGTTGATGGTGGTGGCAGTGTTGATGGTAACGTGGTGGTAATGGCGGTGCAGGCTGCCTCGAGCGCTGTCGAGGCAGCAGCAGCAGAAGCGAGGGTTGGTGGGTCACACACGGATGGGTGTGTGGAACTCCCTTCCTACCCGTGGGTAGGCGCAAACGAGGGGCCCTACCCCTTGCCTCTGCCAGGTAAGAGGCGGTACAGCAGAGTCTGTGGGCTCATCTCCCTTCTACCCATGGTTTGGCGCATAGGTCCTTACACGTGTAAGCACTTGTGTAAGTGAGCACGCGCGCACACAAGCAAGCGAGCGAGTGAATGACCGAGTGAGCGAGTGAGTGAGCTAGTGTGTGAGCGAGTGAGTGAGTGAGTAAGCGAGTGAATGACCGAGTGAATGGGTGAGTGAGTAAGCGAGTGAATGACCGAGTGAATGACCGAGTGAGTGAGTGACTGAGTGAGTAAGCGAGTGAATGACCAAGTGAACGAGTGAGTGAGTGAGTGACTGAGTGAGTAAGCGAGTGAATGACCGAGTGAATGACCGAGTGAGTGAGCGAGTGAGTAAGTGAGTGAGTAAGTGAGTGAGCGAGCGAGTGAGCGAGTGAGTGACCGAGTGAATGACTGAGTGAGTGAGCGAGCGAGTGAGCGAGTGAGTGTGTGACCGAGTGAATGAATGAGTGAGTGAGCGAGCGAGTGACCAAGTGAGCGAGCGAATGAGTGAATGACCGAGTGAGTGAGCGAGTGAGTGAGCGAGTGAATGACCGAGTGAGCGAGCGAGTAAGTGAATGCGCGAGCGAGTGAGTGTGTGACCGAGTGAATGACCGAGTGAGCGAGCGAGTGAGTGAGCGACCGAAGGAGTGAATGACCAATTAAAGACCGAGTGAGCGAGTGAGTGAGCGAGTGAGCGAGCGAGCGAGTAAATGACCGAGCGAGCGAGTAAATGACCGAGTGAGTGAGCGAGCGAGCGAGTGAGCGAGTGAATGACCGAGTGAATCACTGAGTGAGCGAGCGATCGAGCGACTGAATGACCGAGCGAGCGAGCGAGTGAGCGCGAGCGTGACTGTGTGGATAAGAAATATATTCGCAAACGAAACTCAACCGGCGTAGGGATTCAGCCCGGCGCGCGTAAACCGTGGCACGCCCGAATGCCGTGCCTAGCGGTGAACGGAGTTATAAGCGGAACGGAATATTCCTAAAACAAGGCTTGTACGTTCACACTCCGCGTCAAACGCTTTTTTAAAAACGTCGATTGCGCCAAAGCAACTTTGCATTATTCCGATTCACCTCGCTCCCGTGACTTCTCTCTTTCTCTCTGTCTCTCTCGCCCCTCGGGGTTCCAAAAAGAAAAAAAATCGTTCTCCCCGGCCGCTCACGTGAGGAGAGAGCGGAGGATGCGCGCGCGTGACCTCGCTTCATCGCCGCGTACCCCCTACTAGACGTCGCACGCACGCACACACGCATGTGGCGGTGGTGCGAGCGGATAACATGCGTGTGTGCGCGTGTGCGCGCGGGCGGTGAGATCACACGGGATTGGCCGACAGCATCACGTGCTCCCCTTCGCCTGGCCCTGCTGGGCCCCCGAGCGAGTTTCCACTAACCTCGCGAGGCCAGCAAGGAGTGCATCAACGGCCTTGGTACCCGCTGGGCTCCAGTGGGAAAACAACACGGTACCGTTCTGGCCCTGCTTCAGCTAAAGCTCGGATGTGCCAGTGGAAAAACAACTGGGTGCCGTGCTGGCCCCACTCCAAATCAGATGTGCCAGTGAAAACCCAGTACCTTGCTGGCCCCGCTCCAGCTCAGCTCAGATGTGCCAGTGGGAAAACAACCCTGTACCGTGCTGGCCCACTCCAAATCAGATGTACCAGTGGAAAAACAACCCGGTACCGTGCTGGCCCACTCCAAATCAGATGTGCCAGTGGAAACCCAGTACCTTGCTGGCCCCGCTCCAGCTCAGCTCAGATGTGCCAGTGGAAAAACAACCCGGTACCGTGCTGGCCCCACTCCAAATCAGATGTGCCAGTGGAAAAACAACCTTGTACCGTGCTGACCCCACTCCAAATCAGATGTACCAGTGGAAACCCAGTACCTTGCTGGCCCCGCTCCAGCTCGGCTCGGATGTGCCAGTGGGAAAACAACCGGGTACCGTGCTGGCCCCACTCCAACTCACATGTGTCAGTGGAAAAGCATCCCAGCACGGTGCCGGTCCCGCTCCAACTCAGATGTGCCAGTGGAAAAGCAACCCAGCACGGTGCTGGCCCCGTTCCAACTCAGATGTGCCAGTGGAAAAGCAAACGGGTACCGTGCCGGCCCCGTTCTAGCTCAGATGTACCAATGGCAAAACAACCCGGTAACGTGCGGGCCCCGTTCCAACTCACATGTGCCAGTGGAAAAGCAACCGGGTACCGTGCCAGCCCCACTCCGGTTCGACACGCACGCAACGCGCCCAGCGTGGGAGAAGTGTTCCAGTCGGGGAAAAAAAGAATTCCCCATCCACACGGACGACCGACGCCGGCCCAACGAACGCTCTCCCACAGTCCGCTCTCCCGCCCGCTCAGTTCCACCTCAAACGAAAAAAAGAAACGACCAAAAACAACAAACAACCTACGGGGGGGGGGGGTGGGGGGGGGCGCTCGCACGGCAAGCGAGGTCACCTCTCCGCCTCTTACAAATCCTCGTCCTCCTCCTCATCATCATCGTCGTCGTCGTCGTCCTCCTGTCGCCGTGGCTACCGCGACAAAACGGAGGCGGTGGCTGGGTGGTGGTGGTGGCGGTGGTGGTGGGCGGGTGAGAGAGAGAGAAAGATGAAAGGACAGGAGGCGGGCGGGCGGACGGGCGGGCGGGAGCAGCTGGTGCGTCACCAGATCACGCTGGACATGCTCGTCTCGCGCGGGATCAGGGGCAGCAGGACGCTGCTGCCCCCGCCGCGTGGCCTAGCGTCGAGCCTGCCCCCGCCCCTGCCCCACCTCCTCCTCCGCCATCATCGTCTCCCACGCCGCCGATTCCTCCACCCATCGCGGCGGCTGCGGCGCTGGCCGCGACCGGCCGTCGTACCGCAAGCTGCCGCCCCCCTTGGCGCGGTGGCCGTTGGCGAGCGACACCGGCACGTTGCAGTACGTGTGGTGGCCGCCAAACGCCGTCAGTTCGGCCGCGGCGGTGGCGGCGGCGGTGGCGGGCGGATCGTCATCCCCACCGCCGTCGAACGGCCGATACGGCCGCCCCACGAACTCGCAGCTCCCGCCGCTGACGCGACGACGCTGCCACCGCTGCCACCGCCCCGCCACCGCCTCCGTGCCTGCGGTAGCACGGGTTGTAGATGCTCCCGCCGCTGCCAAGGCCGCCGACGCCTCCTGGACCGCCCAAAGCGCCGGCACGGTGGTCGTGCACGTTGGCGGGAGCGTGGCCGACGGGTACGCGGCTACCGGATGCTGCTGCTGTTGTTGTTGTTGTTGATGATGATGGCGCTGCTGCTGCTGCTGCTGGCGGTGGCGGTGGTGCTGCTGGTGGTGGTGGTGAGAGAGCGGCCCCGGCGTGCCGGTAGCCGTGGCTGCCGCCGCCGCAGCCAGCATCACCGCCGCCTGGAACCCTCGGAGCGGCGATCCTCCGCCCCCGCCGCCCCGCCACCCCCACCCCCGCCGCACCTCCCACGACCCCGAGCCCCAGACCCCGCCGCCGCCGCCGCCCTCCCCCTCGTCCAGGGCCGGGTCGACGCCGGCAAACTCCCGCTTCCTGGCGGGCATCTCGTAGCGCAGGCGCTTCCAGAAGCCGGCGTTCTCTCGCGACGGCTCCCCGCCGGGCGGCCCCCCGGATGCCCCCGCCGGGAGCGGCGGCACGAGGGGGCTGCTTCCAGCGCACGACGGAGAGGTGACGGGCGCGGCGCGCAGCGACTGGAGCTCGTGGTAGTTGACGAGCGAGCGGAGGTCTCCGCACTCGACGAGGACGACGCGCGTGGAGCCGTCCTCCAGGGCGCCCGGAGCGCCGGCTCCAGCGTGAAGAGGGACCAGCTTCGGCGGACGACGAACGCCGGCGTGAGCACCAGCAGCAGTCGGCGGCTCAGCTCGAGGGCCCGGGAGATGTCCTCGATGTAGGCTTCGGGGTGTGGGGTGGGTGGTGGAGGCGGGTGGGGGGAAGAGGTTTGGGAGAGGAAAATAAGAAGATTAAGATGAGTTGAGGTTCAGATGGCGGTGGCAGGCCAGGTGGAGAGGCCTGTCCACTAAGCCTGTCCACTAGGCCTGTCCACTAGGCCTGTCCACTAGGCCTGTCCACTAAGCCTGTCCACTAGGCCTCTCCACTAAGCCTGTCCACTAAGCCTGTCCACTAGGCCTCTCCACTAAGCCTGTCCACAAGCCTGTCCACAAGCCTGTCCACTAAGCCTGTCCACTAAGCCTGTCCACTAAGCCTGTCCACTAAGCCTGTCCACTAAGCCTGTCCACTAGGCCTGTCCACTAAGCCTGTCCACTAGGCCTCTCCACTAGCCTGTCCACTAGGCCTCTCCACTAAGCCTGTCCACCAAGCCTCTCCACTAAGCCTGTCCACTAAGCCTGTCCACTAGGCCTCTCCACTAAGCCTGTCCACTAAGCTGTCCACTAAGCCTGTCCACTAGGCCTCTCCACTAAGCCTGTCCACTAGGCCTCTCCACTAAGCCTGTCCACTAAGCCTGTCCACTAAGCCTCTCCACTAAGCCTGTCCACTAGGCCTGTCCACTAAGCCTGTCCACTAAGCCTGTCCACTAAGCCTGTCCACTAGGCCTCTCCACTAAGCCTCTCCACTAAGCCTGTCCACTAGGCCTCTCCACTAGGCCTGTCCACTAGGCCTCTCCACTAAGCCTGTCCACTAAGCCTGTCCACTAGGCCTCTCCACTAAGCCTGTCCACTAAGACTGTCCACCAAGCCTGTCCACTAAGACTGTCCACTAAGCCTGTCCACAAAGCCTGTCCACTAGGCCTCTCCACTAGCCTGTCCACTAAGACTGTCCACTAAGCCTGTCCACAAAGCCTGTCCACTAGGCCTCTCCACTAGGCCTCTCCACTAGGCTTCTCCACTAAGCCTGTCCACTAAGCCTGTCCACTAGGCCTCTCCACTAAGCCTGTCCACTAAGCCTGTCCAGCAGTCTCTGGCTGCGGTCCTGGTGTCTCTTGTCTGGTGTCTCTGTGGTGTCTGTGTGTCTCTGTTGTTCTCTGTGTGTCTCTGTCTGTGGTCTCTGTGGTGTGTCTCTGTGTTTGTCTGTGTGTCTCTGTGTGTCTCTGTGTCTCTGTGTCTCTGTGTCTCTGTATCTGTATCTCTGTGTCTCTGTGTGTCTCTGTGTCTGTGTGTCTCTGTGTGTCTCTGTGTGTGTCTCTGTANGTGTGTCTCTGTGTTGTCTCTGTTGTCTTGTGTGTCTCTGTNNTGTGTGTCTCTGTGTGTCTCTAGCTGTGTGTCTCTGGCTGTGTGTCTCTGTGTGTCTCTGTTGTGTGTCTCTGTGTGTCTCTGTGTGTGTCTCTGTGTGTGTCTCTGTGTGTCTCTGTGTGTCTCTAGCTGTGTGTCTCTGGCTGTGTTTCTCTGCGTTTCTCTGTGTATCTCTGGCTGTGTATCTCTCTGTGTCTCTGTGTGGGTCTCTGTCTGTGTGTCTCTGTGTGTGTGTCTCTGCGTGTCTCTGTCTGTATCTGTGTGTGTCTCTGTGTGTCTCTGTGAGTCTGTGTGTCTCTGTGTGTCTGNGTGTGTCTCTGTGTGTCTCTAGCTGTGTGTCTCTGGCTGTGTGTCTCTGTGTGTGTCTCTGTGTGTCTCTAGCTGTGTGTCTCTGGCTGTGTTTCTCTGCGTGTCTCTGTGTGTGTGTCTCTGTGTGTCTCTAGCTGTGTGTCTCTGGCTGTGTTTCTCTGCGTGTCTCTGTGTATCTCTGGCTGTGTATCTCTGTGTGTCTCTGTGTGGGTCTCTGTCTGTGTGTCTCTGTGTGTGTCTCTGCGTGTCTCTATCTTATGTGTGTCTCTGTGTGTCTCTCTGTGTGCTGTGTGTCTCTGTGTGTCTCTGTGTGTCTCTGTGTGTCTCTGTGTGTGTGTGTCTCTAGCTGTGTGTCTCTGCGTGTCTCTGTGTATCTCTGTCTGTGTGTTTATGTGTGTCTCTGTGTGTGTCTCTGGCTGTGTGTCTCTGTGTCTCTGTCTGTGTGTCTCTGCGTGTCTGTGTATCTCTGTGTGTGTCTCTGTGTGTCTCTGTGTGTGTCTCTGGCTGTGTGTCTCTGTGTCTCTGTCTGTGTGTCTCTGCTGTCTGTGTATATCTGTGTGTGTCTCTGTGTGTCTCTAGGTGTGTGTCTCTGCGTGTCTCTGTGTGTCTCTGTCTGTGTGTCTCTGCGTGTCTGTGTATATCTGTCTGTGTGTCTCTGTGTGTCTCTAGGTGTGTGTCTCTGGCTGTGTGTCTCTGTGTGTCTCTGCGTGTCTGTGTATCTCTGTCTGTGTGTCTCTGTGTCTCTCTGTGTGTCTCTGTGTGTGTCTCTGTGTGTCTCTGCGTGTCTCTGTGTGTCTCTGTGGGTCTCTGTGTGTCTCTGCGTGTCTCTGTGTGTCGCTGTCTGTGTGTCTCTGTGTATCTCTGTGTGTCTCTGTGTATCTCTGTGTGTCTGTGTGTCTCTGCGTGTCTCTGTGTATCTCTGTGTGTCTGTGTGTCTCTGCGTGTCTCTGCGTATCTCTGTGGGTCTCTGTGTGTCTCTGTATGTGTCTCTGCGTGTCTCTGGCTGTGTGTCTCTGCGTGTCTCTGCGTGTCTCTGGCTGTGTGTCTCTGCGTGTCTCTGCGTGTCTCTGTGTGTCTCTGCCGTGTCTCTGCGTGTCTCTGCGTGTCTCTGTGTGTCTCTGGCTCTGTGTCTCTGTTCGTCTCTGTGGTTTCTGTGTGTCTCTGCGTGTCTCTGTGTGTCTCTGTGTGTCTCTAGCTGTGCGTCTCTGTGTGTCTCTGTTTGTCTCTGTGTGTGTATCTATGAGTCTCTGTGTGTCTCTGCCTGTCTCTGTGTGTCTCTGCCGTGTCTCTGTGTGTGTGTCTCTGCGTGTCTCTATGTCTCTGGCTCTGTGTCTCTGTTTGTCTCTGCGTGTCTCTGTGTCTGTGTTTGTCTCTTTGTGTCTCTGTGTCTGTGTGTCTCTGTGTGTCTCTCTGTGTGTCTGTGTGTCTCTGTGTGTCTCTGTCTCTGCGTGTCTCTGTGTCTCNGTGTCTCTGCGTGNCTGTGTCTCTGTCTCTCCGTGTGTCTGTGTCNCTGCGTGTCTCTGTGCGTGTCTCTGTGAGTCTCTGCGTGTCTCTATGTGTCTCTGTCTGCGTGTCTCTGTGTGTCTCTGCGTGTCTCTGTGTGTCTCTGTGTGTCTCTGTGTGTCTATGCGTGTCTCCGCGTGTCTCCGCGTGTCTCTACTGTGTGTCTTGCGTGTCTCTAACTGTGTGTCTCTATACGTGTGCCCTGGATGTATGCAGGGACACGTGCCGAATGCTAATGGGATATGCACCGACTCGCAGCGCCTCTCACTCACACACGCACGCAAACACACACACGCGCACTCACGCACTCACTCACGCACGCACACACACACTCACTCACGCACTCATGCACACACATTCACACACACTCACGCAGACACACACACTCACACGCACGCACACACTCACGCAAACACACGCACGCACACACGCACACACTCACACACACTCACACACGCACACACACACGTACACACTCGCACACACACGCACACACACACGTACACACATGCACACATGCAAACACGCTCACACACGCACACACACACGCACACACACACCCACGCAAACACACGCACACACACGCGCACACACAAACACGCGTACACACGCATATGCGCACACGCGCACACACGCGCACACACACACACGCACACACACACATGCACACATGCAAACACGCTCACACACGCACACACACACGCACGCACACACACACCACGCAAACACACGCACACACACGCGCACACACAAACACGCGTACACACGCATACACGCACACACGCGCACACACACACACGCACACACACACACGCACACATGCAAACACGCTCACACACGCACACACACACGCACGCACACACACACCTACGCAAACACACACACACGCACACATGCACAAGCGCGCACCCACGCGAACACACAAACACGCGTACACACGTACACGCACTCGCACACCCACACACATTGCATGCTCCGCCTAATATGCGCAAAATAAAGTGCCTTGTGTGTGCGTCTGCATGAGTGCGCGTGTGTGCGTGTGTGTGTGCGCGCTTGTGCATGTGTGCGTGTGTGTGCATGTGTCGTGTGTGTGTGTGCGCGTGTGTGTGTATTTGCGTGTGTGTGTGCGTGCGTGCGTGTGCGTGCGTGTGTGTGTGCGTGTGTGTGTGTGTGTGTTGCGTGCGTGCGTGTGCGTGTGTGTGTGTTTGCGTGTGTGTGTGCGTGCGTGTGCGCGCGTGTGCGCGCGTGTGTGCGTGCGCGCGCGTGTGTGTGTGCATGCGTGTGTGTGTGCGTGTGTGTGTGCGCGTGTGTGTGCGCGTGTGTGTGCGTGTGTGTGTGTGTGTGCGCTGTGTGTGTGCATGCGTGTGTGTGTGCGTGTGTGTGTGCGCGTGTGTGTGCGCGTGTGTGTGCGTGTATGTGTGCGTCTGTGTGTGCGTGTGTGCGTGTGTGTTTATCATCTCGAGTATGCCCTCAAAAGTTCGGTTCAATTTGGCGAATACATTAAAACACCCGGCACATAAGACAAATGACTTAACAATGACGGAGAGAAGGGGGGGGGGNCGAGAGAGAGAGAGCCACAGAGCCATTCATCACTCGCCTGAGCCACGCAAGGGAGAGAAAGCCACAGACTCATCCCTGGCTCGCGTGAGCCACAGGAGAGAGAGACACAGAGCCAGCCCTGGCTCGCGTGAGACAGGAGAGAGAGAAACACAGACTCATTCCTGGCTCGCGTGAGCCACAGGAGAGAGACACAGAGCCAGCCCTGGCTCGCGTGAGCCACAAGAGAGAGAGAGACACAGACTCATTCCTGGCTCGCGTGAGCCACAGGAGAAAGCCACAGAGCCATCCCTGGCTCGCGTGAGCCACAAGAGAGAGAGAGAGACACAGACTCATTCCTGGCTCGCGTGAGCCACAGGAGAGAGAGCCACAGAGCCATCCCTGGCTCGCGTGAGCCACAAGAGAGAGAGAGAGACACAGACTCATTCCTGGCTCGCGTGAGCCACAAAGAGAGAGAGACACAGACTCATTCCTGGCTCGCGTGAGCCACAGAGAGAGAGAGACACACAGACTCATTCCTGGCTCGCGTGAGCCACAGGAGAGAGACACAGACTCATCCCTGGCTCGCGTGAGCCACAGGAGAGAGAGCCACAGCGCCATCCCTGGCTCGCGTGAGCCACAGCACAGACTCATTCCTGGCTCGCGTGAGCCACAGGAGAGAGCCACAGAGCCAATCCTGGCTCGCGTGAGCCACAAGAGAGAGCCACAGACTCATTCCTGGCTCGCGTGAGCCACAAGAGAGACACACAGCCATTCCTGGCTCGCGTGAGCCACAGGAGAGAGCCACAGACTCATCTCTATCTCACGTGAGCTACAGGAGAGAAACACAGACCCATTCCTGGCTCGCGTGAGCCACAGGAGAGAGCCACAGACTCATCTGTCTCACGTGAGCTACAGGAGAGGAGACACAGAGCCAGCCCTGGCTCGCGTGAGATACACGAGAGAGCCACAGACTCATCTCTGTCTCACGTGAGCTACGGAGAGGGACACAGAGCCATTCCTGGCTCGCGTGAGCCACAGGAGAGAGCCACAGACTCATCTCTATCTCACGTGAGCTACAGGAGAGAGACACAGACCCATTCCTGGCTCGCGTGAGCCACAGGAGAGAGCCACAGACTCATCTCTATCTCACGTGAGCTCAGGAGAGAGACACAGACCATTCCTGGCTGCGTGAGCCACAGGAGAGAGCGACTCNTCTCTATCTCANGTGAGCTACAGGAGAGAGACACAGACATTCCTGGCTCGAGCCACAGGAGAGAGCCACAGACTCTCTGTCTCACGTGAGCTACAGAGAGAGAGACACAGAGCCATCCCTGGCTCGCGTGAGATACACGAGAGAGCCACGATGGCCGCGTGAGCCACGGATGGGGTCCCCGTGGCTCTCACTGGCTCGCNTCCCACTGGGCCACCGCGCGTTCAAAAATACTGAGAAGGGATTTTTGTTTTGTGTGTTAGAAAAAAATGGTTTTCACTTTTTGTCGGCAAAGCTTCCTGAATTATAAAATTATAGCACCCCCCCACCCCCAGGTTCCGTCTCTCTCTCTCTGTGGGTTCACGATGGCCGTGTCGGAGACACTGAGAGTCTGGGTTCGAGCCCTGGGTCTGGGTGTCTCTCTATCTCTCTGTGGGTTCACGATGGCCGTGTCAGAGACACTGAGAGGCTGGGTTCGAGCCCTGGGTCTGGGTGTCTCTCTCTCTGTCTGGGTTCACGATGGCCGTTTCGGAGACACTGAGAGTCTGGGTTCGAGCCCTGGGTCTGGGTGTCTCTCTCTCTGTGGGTACACGATGGCCGTGTCAGAGACACTGAGAGGCTGGGTTCGAGCCCTGGGTCTGGGTGTCTCTCTCTCTCTCTGTGGGTTCACGATGGCCGTGTCGGAGACACTGAGAGGCTGGGTTCGAGCCCTGGGTCTGGGTGTCTCTCTCTCTCTCTGTGGGTTCACGATGGCCGTTTCGGAGACACTGAGAGTCTGGGTTCGAGCCCTGGGTCTGGGTGTCTCTCTGTGGGTTCACGATGGCCGTGTAGGAGACACTGAGAGTCTGGGTTCGAGCCCTGGGTCTGGGTGTCTCTCTCTCTGTGGGTACACGATGGCCGTGTCAGAGACACTGAGAGGCTGGGTTCGAGCCCTGGGTCTGGGTGTCTCTCTCTCTGTGGGTTCACGATGGCCGTGTCGGAGACACTGAGAGGCTGTGTTCGAGCCCTGGGTCTGGGTGTCTCTCTCTCTCTCNGTGGGTTCACGATGGCCGTGTCGGAGACACTGAGAGTCTGGGTTCGAGCCCTGGGTCTGGGTGTCTGGGGTTCACGATGGCCGTGTAGGAGACACTGAGAGTCTGGGTTCGAGCCCTGGGTCTGGGTGTCTCTCTCTCTGTGGGTTCACGATGGTCGGGTTAGAACCCAGGAGTTGTGTTGTTGTGGTGATCGAGTGGTGAGCCAGTGAGCGAGAGAGTGGTGTGCGAGTGAGAGAGAGTGAGTGGTTGAGTGAGTGGGTGAGCGAGTGGGTGAGCGAGTGGGTGAGCGATGGGAAAGCAATTGAGTGAGTGGGTGGGTGAGGACGTGAGTGGGTGGTTTAGTAAGTGAGTGAGTGAATGAGTGAGTGGGTGAATGAGTGGGTGTTGATGATGGGGTGAGTGAGTGGGGTGAGTGACGAGTGGGGTGGTGACGTGTGGTGAGTGGTGTGGTGGTGNGTGAGTGAGTGGTGGTGAGTGAGTGGTNAGTGGTTGAGTGATGGTGAGTGAGTAAGTGAGTGAGTGGGTGAGTGAGTGAGTAAGTGTGAGTGAGTGAGTGACTGGTGAGTGAGTGGTGAGTGAGTGAGTGGGTGCGTGGTGGTGAGTGGTGGGTGAGTGAGTGAGTGAGTGAGTGAGTGAAGTGAGTGAGTGGTGAGTGAGTGAGTGGTGAGTGGTGAGTGAGTGTGNGTGAGTGGTANGTNNGTGNGTGGGATGACTGTGTGNGTGAGTGGTGAGTGAGTGGGTNAGTGAGTGAGTGAGGTGGTGGCTGAGTGACCGTGAGTGGGGGGGTGNGTGAGTGGTGAGTGAAGTGTGAGTGGGGTGAGTGGTGGNGTGAGTGAGTGGTGAGTGAGTGGTGGGATGGTGAGTGAGTGTGTGAGTGNGTGAGTGAGTGAGTGAGTGGTGAGTGAGTGGTGAGTGAGTGAGTGAGTGGTGAGTGAGTGAGCGAGCGGGGTGGTGAGTGAGTGAGTGGTGGTGAGTGAGTGGGTGAGTGAGTGGGTGAGTGAGTGGTGACTGTGAGTGGGGTTGGTGAGTGGGTTGAGTGGTGNGTGGNGTGAGTGAGTGGTGTGTGAGTGTGAGTGAGTGGTGAGTGGTGAGTGGTGAGTGTGTGAGTGAGTGAGTGAGTGGGTGAGTGAGTGGTGAGTGAGTGGTGAGTGGTAGTGGTGAGTGTGTGAGTGAGTGAGTGGTGACTGTGTGAGTGAGTGGGTGAGTGAGTGAGTGNGTGGGTAAGTGAGTGGTGAGTGAGTGGGTGAGTGAGTGAGTGGGTGAGTGAGTGTAAGTGAGTGAGTGGTGAGTGAGTGGTGACTGTAGTGAGTGAGTGGGTGAGTGAGTGAGTGTGTGAGTGAGTGAGTGGGTGGTNAGTGAGTGAGTGACTGTGTGAGTGAGTAAGTAAGTGAGTGAGTGGGTGAGTGAGTGGTGACTGTGTGAGTGAGTGAGTGAGCGAGCGGTGAGCGTTACTATTGGCTGGGATGAGGTCCCGGTCCGGTATGAAGAGGCGGTAACCATAGTGACGCTCCAGCACGTCGGGTAGCAGCTCCAGGACGAGGTCGTCATGGCAACCGTCTCCGCTCCACGAAGCCGGCTCGGAGCGCGTGTAGGACACAAAGGCGTCGTACTCCTTGTTGTCTACACAGACACACAGACAGACACAGTGAGACACACAGACACACACAGACACACACAGACACGCAGACAGACACACAGACACACAGTGAGACACACACAGACAGACACACAGAAACACAGACACAGACAGAGAGACAAACACAGACACACAGACATACACACACAGACACACAGANGCACAGACAGTGAGACAGACACACAGACACAGACACACACAGACACGCAGACAGACACACAGACACACACACACACACAGACACAGACAGTGAGACACACAGACACAGAGAGACAGACAGACACACAGACACACACACAGACACAGACAGAGAGTGAGACAAAGAGACACACAGACACACACAGACAGTGAGACACACACAGACACACAGAAGCACAGTGAGACACACAGACACACACAGACACACACAGACACGCAGACAGACACACAGACACACAGTGAGACACACACAGACAGACACACAGAAACACAGACACAGACACACAGACATACACACACAGACACACAGACGCACAGACAGTGAGACAGACACACAGACGCACACAGACACAAACACACACAGACACACAGACACACAGACAGAGACACACACAGACACAAACACACACAGACACACAGACACACACACACAGTGAGACAGACACACAGACACACACACAGACAGACAGTAAGCCAGAAAGACAGACACACAGACACACACACAGA
>WFAB01003117.1:0-20882 GCA_018977245.1 Lethenteron camtschaticum | reverse complement strand
ATGCTTAACCCGAGCTCTCAATACTCTGATAGTGCGCTGTTTTTGAGTTGTACGCCTTTTGGCGTCACCTGGTCCTACACCAATGGAGACTAGGCTCTAAGAAAAGCTGTCTCGGGTGTGGACCAATCAACTTCAAGGACAGTGCATATCATTATCATCATCAGAGTTGTTTCTTTTTGTTTGCATTTTGACTGCTTGTGTTGTGGTTATTGCAAACATGATGCCTTGTATAAAGATGTCAGTGTTTGTACCAGTTGAAAGGGTAAAAACCTACAAGCATAGTAGTAGTACTTACATCATCCCACGATGCAAAGTCTTCGAGATTGGACCGGTAAGTACGCTACACAGTAAAGACGGTCGCTCTTTAATGGTAGGATATTTATTTCCCGTCTGTTGAACGCCTAGCAAAGGCTTTCGCGACCAACATTATCCATAATGGAGCTTAGTTTGGGTTCGATCGCGTGAATTGTCAAATGTGCATTGTCACACCCGCCACACCACCCGACACACACAGCCACTTAGTAAAGCGGTGTTTGTCACGTAATCTGGTTGTCCGCCTGTAGATGCCGGTTGTTGTTGTTGTAATTACCGGCGAAAAGTGACGGTCTTACTTATTGGCGGAGTAATCAGCTGGTGGTGGCGGATTTAACGTCACAAATTTCCTGATGATACTGGATGTAATGTACTAGCGAAAGGTCACGGTCACTTGAATTGTAAATGTTGTAGTGGGGTTTACCCTCCAACACACCGGTGGTGCTGTACTAGTAACGAATTGGCCACGTTTGGTTTGCGAGACAAACCTTCCTACTTATTGAGCTGTGTGTCGGGTGGTGGCGGGTTTAACATCACAAATCTCCTGATGATACCGGTTGTAATTTACTCGCGAAACATCACGGATAGTCGAATTGTCAACGTGTGTTAGTGAGGTTTATTTCCCAACACACCGGTGGTGCTGTCCTAGTAACACATTGGCCACGTTTGGTTTCCGTGACAAACCTTCTCACCAATTATACTCATTGGTTCTTTCGGTAAAGTCACGTATGTTTTTTACCGAAAGAACCAATGAGTAATTGGCTGTGCATCAGGTGGCGGGCTTAACGACACAGCGTTGATATTCACGCGAGCCAAACCCTTAAACTAACCTCCATTGTGGATTATTTTCCACCTATTCCAACGCAATAAACGCATTTCACGCACTGAAAACAAGTATAAATATCCATACGGTACACACACAACGCCTGAGAAAACACAATGTCATGCATGAATGTGCAAAAATAAGCTATTTTAAATCATGAAGATTGCCAGCTTCAGCTACCATCACCTCCCCCACTGCACCATCGCCTGATTCCTTTCCCAAACCCGAATACCGACGGCCGTACTACGCCCGCCCGCCTGCCATCCGACCTTCCGACCTTCCGTTAATTTCTCAGTCCGCGTATCCTGGTGAGGGCCTCGGGAACGCGACAACTTCCGTCCACGTCTGTTCCTACTTCATCTTCATCGTCGCATCCACCTCCTCTTCCTCCTACTGCCTCCTCCACCACCTCCACCTCCTTCACCTCCACCTCCTCCTGCTCCTACTGCCTCCTCCACCACCTCCACCTCCTTCACCTCCACCTCCTCCTGCTCCTACTGCCTCCTCCACCACCTCCACCTCCTTCACCTCCACCTCCTCCTGCTCCTACTGCCTCCTCCACCACCTCCACCTCCTTCACCTCCACCTCCTCCTGCTCCTACTGCCTCCTCCACCACCTCCACCTCCTCCTGCTCCTACTGCCTCCTCCACCACCTCCACCTCCTCCTGCTCCAGACCTCCCTTTCCCCTGGTGGAGATGGACTCCCCCAGCTCTTCCCCGGGGGAATTCCCAGGAGCTCCCAGGCCAGGCGAGCATCGTGGTCCCGCCAGCGTGTCCTGGTCCGTTCCCCCAAGGCCGGTCTTGCGCCCCCGTCATTTCCTTACATTTTTTGTTGCCAGATTGTCCCCGCAGTCGGTGAGCGTTTGTCAAGCGCCTCGGGCCAAGATGGCGCCTGAACAAATCCCGAGTGGAGTAATGGAAAGGGCCCATCTGACAGCCCCAGGGAAGGCGCGCGTGCACCCCCAGGTTTAAGAACCACTGCTCTCACTATGAGACATCTCCTTCAGCAGTGGCAAAATATAGTGATAGGTTTTTACCCTTTCAACTGGCATCATCTGGTCCAACATCAATGGAGACTAGGCTCTAAGAAAAGCTGTCTCGGGTGTGGACCAATCAACTTCAAGGACAGTGCATATCATTATCATCATCAGAGTTGTTTCTTTTTGTTTGCATTTTGACTGCTTGTGTTGTGGTTATTTCAAACATGATGCCTCGTATAAAGGTGTCAGTTTTTGTACCAGTTGAAAGGGTAAAAATCTATCACAACCACTGCTCTCTTGGGGGAAACCAGCAGCGAGAGTATTCTTAGGTTTTGTCGGTAAAGTCACGTAGGTAAAAAAAAATTTTAATTAATAAAAGTAAAATAAAAAATAAATAAAAATCACGACGTTTCGGAGGCAACACAAGCCTCCGTCTTCAGGTGAAACCGTCACAGCACGATAGCTGTATCAAGTAACTTACTTGACCCACTAACCCAACCACCCACTCACTCACTCGCCCACTCACTCATTCACCCACCCACCCACTCACTCACCCACTCGCCCACTCACTCACCCACTCGCCTACTCACCCACTCGCCCACTCACCCACTCACTCACTCACCAACTCACTCACTCGCCCACTCGCCCTCTTACTTGATACAGCAATCGTGCTGTGGTTTGGATGAGGTGAAACCGTCACAGCACGATAGCTGTATCAAGTAAGAGAAATTCCAAGAAAACAGTCCTTGTACATATACCAGAGGTCGCAACCGGGTACCCGATACCCGCACCCTACCCGATACCCGGCTACCCGTACCCGGCCGGGTACGGGTACGGGTAGCCGTTTGCGACCCTGGTGCGGCCGGGTACGGGTACGGGTAGGCCGTGAGTCACTGGTGAGTAACCGTTTGTCACTCATTTCGAGTAGGATACGGGTAGGGAACGGGTACCCGTACCCGGCCAGGTATGGGTAGCCGGGTATCGGGTAGGGTACGGGTATCGGGTACCCGTTTGCGACCCTGGTGCGGCCGGGTACGGGTACGGGTAAGGAATCAAAACCTGTTTGCGACCTCTGACATATACTGGTTGAGGGTGGGAGGAGCCAAGCTAGGCCCTGGATATTATTAGCAGCGAGATCTCGTAAATGTCACCTCTCGTTTGCCTCATCTTTGCCCCTCGTTCCATTAAACCCCCCGCCCCCCCTCCCGCCCCTGCACAAAAGCGGGGGTCTCTTAAAAACCACGCTCGTGCCGGGCTTCCCAATGCGATCGAATGATGTGGAAGGAGGTTGCCTGGCCGCTGACGGTCGGAATGAAGATGTAGGCTCTGTCCGCCTGTCCGCCTGATACCGCTGGTTCTTGTTGTAATGGTCGGCGACACGTCACAGTACCGATCTTCTTGGTTCTTTCGGTAAAGTCACGTAGAAGGGAAATAATAAAATAATAAAAATAAAACATAATAAAGTTATATAATAATAGAGTGTTTTATTTTTATTATTTTATTATTTCCCTTCTACGTGATGACTTTACCGAAAGAACCAAGAAGATGAATCCCTGCAGTCACGAAAGCTTCAAATCGACACGTCACAGTACCTCGAATTATAAATGCTGTGGTTGAGGGGGGGGGAGGAGGGGGGTTATACTATCCAACGCACAACCAGTTAAGTGCTGAACTAGTTAACGAATTGGCCACATTTTTTTTTTTTACTTACGCGTTGTCAGAACCTTACCGATTGTGCTGCGTCGTCGATTCGTGGCGGGCGGGTTTAACAACATTCATGCTTCACGCGGCCTCAAATAAAACTAACTTCTGTCGTCGACTAAGATCTACAAGTCTTGGCGCATCGTAAGGGCAAGACCCCGTAGCTCTTCCAGGGGCTAGGAGTCCCTACTAATTGGCTGCGTCGTCGTTTTGGTGGCGGGTTTAATGACGCAACAACATTCATGCTCACGGGGCCGAATCCCAAACTATCCTCTGTTGTGGACTAATGTTCAGAAGTCTAGGGGCATCGTAAGGGCAACACCACATAGCTCTTCCAGGGACTAGGCGTCCTTACTAATTGGCTGCGTCGTCGTTTGGTGGCGGGTTTAATGACGCAACAACATTCATGCTCGCACGGCCTCAAATAAAATTAGCCTCTGTGGTGGACTAAGATCTACAAGTCTTGAGGCATCGTAAGGGCAACACCCCGTAGCTTTTCCAGAGGCCTAGTGCTCACGGGGTCGAACCCCAAACTATCCTCTGTTGTGGACTAAGATTCAGAAGTCTAGGGGCATCGTAAGGGGAAGAGCCAATAGCATTTGTATGGGGTAGGGATCCGAACGAGAACATCGCGGTCATCGCCACCATCATCATCGCCGTCATCGCCGCCATCATGATCGCCGCCATCATCATCGCCATCACCACCACCGCCATATTTCCCATCACCCTCATCACCACCACCTTCGCCAACGCTGTTACTGAAACCGCCGGTCGATGCCGCCGCCGCCACCACCACCGCCTCCCGACCCCCGGGAGATCTTCCCCCGTTTGCCCTCGGCCTTCCTGCCTCCTCCTCCTCCTTCGCTCTTCCGCGTTTGTTCCTACTTCCTCATCGTCGTCATCATCGTCGTCTTCATCATCGTCATCACATCCACCACCACCTCCTCCTCCTCCAGAATCCACCTCCTCTTCCTGCTCCCCTTCCTCCTCCTCCTCCTCCTCCTCCTCCTCCACCTTCTCCTCCTCCACCTCCTCCCCTTGCTCCACCTTCTCCCCTTGCTCCACCTTCTCCTGCTTTTCCTCCACCTCCACCTCCTCCACTTCCTCCACCTCCTCCTCTTCCACCTCCTCCTCCACCTCCTCCACCTCCCCTTGCTCCACCTCCTCCTGCTCCTCTTCCTCCTCTTCCTCCTCCTCCTCCACCTCCTCCTCCTCTTCCTCCTCCTCCTCCCCTCAACGGCACCGCCCCCGCGAGCCCTCAGCTCGAGGATGAGCATCTCGTCCTCGGGCCACTGGGCGAGGGTGCGGACGCGGAACGTCCGGCGGAGGCGGCGCACAAAGTCGCCGCAGAAGCCGAAGCGCAACTTGAGCGCGAACAACGCCGTGGCGCCTCCGGTGGCGTCCAGGAAGTGACGCAGCGTCAGGGCGAGCGGCCCCAGCGAGGCCTCCCTGTAGACCAGGTCGCTGGCCACGACGTAGTCGTAGGCCGCGGCGTCGAAGGCCGAGAGGTCGCGGCCCCAGGAGAGCTCGCGCACCTCGGGGCGGCCGGCGCCTCGCCGCGTGTTGTTGGTGATGTTCGTCGAGAGGGAGGCCAGCACCTCCTTGACGTCCGTCGCGGTCACGCGAGCGCCTGTTGGTGGAGGTTGTGGGGTTAGGGTTGGGTGGGGTGTGGGGAAGGGAGGGAGGGAGGTGAGGGGAGGAAGGTGAGGGACGGAGGTGAGGTGAGGGGAGGGAGGGGAGGGAGGGGAGGAAGTGAGTGAGGGAGGTGAGGGGAGGGAGGTGAGGAGAGGGAAGACAAGGTGAGTGACGGAGGGAGGTGAGGGAAGGAGGCCAGGGAGCGAGGAAGATGCCGGACAGAGGTGTGGGAGGGAGGTGAGGTGAGGTGAGGGAGGTGAGGTGAGGGGAGGTGAGGGAGGTGAGGTGAGGGGAGGGAGGGAGGTGAGGGAGGTGAGGGAGGTAAGGAAGTGAGGGAGGGAGGTGAGGAGAGGGAAGAGAAGGCACAACACAAACGGCCGTCATCAGGCAAGGGAGTCAGCCTCTAAAGGCAAACGTTTCGATGCCTTCAGTCACGAAACGCTTCAAGTCTAAGTGTAGTTTTTTAGCTGGAGTGGAGTGGGAGCGGTACCCAGGAAGCTGCACACGATGGACACGAGCCCAGTTCCAGCCCCCAGCTCCAGCACGGAGCGTCCCGTTAGTGGGTAGCGCCGCTGGTTAGCCTCCAGGAAGCGCGCCAGACGCACGCCCTGCGGAGCACCAATCAACCACACGCACACACACGCACACACGGACACACACACACACACGGCCATCGGAGATCAGACACCAGGCCCACCAACCATCGCAGACAACTACACAGCAGTGCCACAGTTGTATGTTATCATCCCTTCCAGACGAAACGATGCTCCCAGACCCACACACATGCCCCGCCGTAAACGAACGGCAGTTGCGTGTTCTACCGATGGGTCTACAGAACGCACCGCATCGCTCAATCAGCGGCAACTATCAGATTAAGCACCGCTGGATGGCCTCCAGGAAGCGTGTCAAACGCACACCCTGCAGTGCACCAACCAACCACACGCACACACACACGGCCATCGGAGATCAGACAACAGTCCCACCAACCATCGCAGACATCCACAGTGCCACAGTTATATGTCATCATCCCTTCTAGACGAAAGGATGCTCCCAGACCCACACACACGCCCGGCCGTAGCCGTCAGAGATCAGACACCAGCTTCACCCCAGGCGAACGTCATTTGCGTGTTCTCCCGATGGGTCTACAGAACGCACCGCATCGCTCAATCAGCGGAAAACCATCAGATTAAGCCACACCACAAACCTACAGCAGTTATATGTCCTCGACCACCTGCTGGACTATAACATGCTCCTGACCCATGGACACGTCATGCCAGAGATAGCGGAGATCAGACACCAACACCCCCCCAACCATCGGAGAAAACCACACCAAAGATTTACAACGGCACTTCTACGTTCTCAAGCCCTTATAGACTACACGATGATCCAGACCCACTCACACACCCGGCCCGGCCACAGTCATCATAAATCGGATACCAGCCCCACCTTAGATGATTAGCGGTTGTGTTTAACACGTAGGCTTTCGCGACCAATATTATTCATAATAATAGTCTTTGGGTTAGATCGCGTAAGTGTAAATGTGTCGAAAACCTTCCCCCATTGGAACCTCATTTGCCAGTAAAAAATATGATAATTGTTTTTTTACCCTTCTATCTGGCAACAAAACTGACACCTTTTTTCTTACAAGGAGTCATGTTTGCATCGACCACAATACCTGCAGTCGTAATGCAAAAAAAAACACAACTCTGATAATATATGCACTGTCCTTGAAGTTGATTAGTTCACACCCGAGACAGCTTTCCTTAGAGCCTAGTCTCACATGGGTTGCAAACATGACTCCTTGTAAAAAAATGTGTCAGTTTTGTTGCCAGATAGAAGGGTAAAAAAACAATTATCAACCTTCCCCCACTCGACACGGCCAATCAGTAAGGGATTTGTCACGTAAACAAAATGCCAAATAGTTACTCGTTCAGCCCACCGGTGTGTTGAAAAGTGAATCCACAACATTTACAATCTGAGTACGACATTTCGCTGGTAATTACATCCAGCATCATCGGGCGATTTGCCAGAATAGCAGTTTGTGTGTTCTCCCGATGGGTCTACAAAAGGCACCAGATATCCTCTCACACACACACCCAACCACACAACCATCAGAAAAAACCACACCAAAGATCTACAGCAGCTATGCATCAAACCCACACACACCCCCAGTCACAGACATTGGAGATCAAACATCAGCCCCACCAACCGTCAGAGATAACCACGCCACGGAGACCTACAGCGGTTATACATCCTCTACCGCCCTCTAGACCAGGGGTGGTGAACGTCTGGCCCGTGTGCCGTATAAGGCCCACGCGAAATCATTTGGGTCTGGCCCTGCCAAGGCAGGCTGGACTCGAAACTCAATAAATCTAGGAGCAAACCTGGAAAAGCAGTTGCGAGTAGCAGCAACAACATCATCAATGCCAGCTAACATCATCACACGCCTCACCAAAGAGAAGCAGTTCCAGCCATCGCATTAGGGGTGAGGTATTTAAATTTCTCACCAAATCAAACGGGCTAATTTTTAAGTTGATAATTTTGCATGGCCAGCGAATGATGTTATAAAAATATCCAAATGGCCCTTGGAAGAAATAAGTATAACCCGTAAAAACAAAGTTTTTCACTCTAAATCCTTTATATGCATGGCGGCTGGAGTCCTCTCGTCCTCTGGCTTGAGATGGCTGCCACCTATGGGTCAGATGATTGTCTGCCAGTATTAAGCAATTGGTAATTAAATATTTAATTTGTTTTCCCTAAACAGTGTAAAATTTTGGAATTTTTTTTCACGAACATTAACTGTCTCGCACAACGAGTCTGTGTAGCAAAATGTCAGCTCGATTGGATCACGGGAAGTGGGTTGAAAAACGACCGAAAGATTTGCACGGTCGTAAGCAAGCAAGCAAGCAAGCAAACTTAATATAAAGGATTTAAAAAGGGTTCCCTACCCCTGCTCCAGACCATACAATGCCCCAGACTCACGCACTCCACGACCCCCCGGCCACAACCATCAGAGACAGCCACACCATCGACAAACGGCGGTTATGTGTGTGCTACCAATGGGTCTACAAAACGCACCACATCTCCTCTCACACCCAACCGAGCACAACCATCAGAGTCAGCCGCACCACAGATCTGCAGCGGTTAAACCTCCTCCACCCCTCTTCTGGTCTATACCATGCTCCCAAACCCACGCACACCACACCCCCCCGGCCACACCGATCAGACCCGGCCACACCGTGGATGATCTGCGGCTGCGTGCTACCAATGGGTCTACAAAACGCACCACATCATCTCTCACACCCAACCGAGCACAACCATCAGAGTCAGCCGCACCACAGATCTGCAGCGGTTAAACCTCCTCTGCCTTTCTTCTAGTCTATACCATACTCCCAAACCCACGCACACCACACCCCCCCGGCCACACCGATCAGACCCGGCCACACCGTGGACGATCTGCGGCTGCGTGCGCTACCGATGGGACTACTAGCTGGAGGCATATTATATATTTTTTGCGACATAGAATTGTAATGTATGACTTACTGTTAGTAGCTCAGCTTATTGGAGAGTATATTTAGTATACTGATGATACTGATGTAGTTTATATTTTGTTTTTTTACGTGGTGGTTTAGTTACTGCAGCTCCATGCTATTAACATTCCTTCCCTTTATTAATTCTACCCCTATCCCCTCCCTTTGATGCTGCTAATCCTGCATAATGCTTAATGCACGGGCATAATATGACTTTGAAATCCCCCGTCCACCTCCTACGCATTCCACAAGGAGTGACTAATCCCATATCTGCATTTCCCATAAATATGCTAAATTCCTCTTGATATGCAAATTCCTTTGTCAAGGCGCACTTCTCCCTCCAACCCAGCTTAAATATACGCTGCCAAGCATGGTGGTGCTCATTCAGACGCTGTCTTTCCGACAGACCTGTTCTTCACCTGAGGACGGCTGTTTGCGTTGTGGCCGAAACGTCGTGAAAATAATTTTATGATATTTTATTTTTATTATTTTATTATTTCCCTTCTACGTGATGACTTTACCGAAAGAACCAAAAAGATGAATCGCTGCAGTCACGAAAGCTTTAAATAGAAACTACAAAACGCGTCGCTTCTCCTCTGAACCATCAGAGGGAGCCACACCAAAAACCTACAGCAGCTGTACATCTGTAATAAAAGGTCGTGGAAGCGACTTCTGGAATCCGGTCTTGATTTCTCTTTCGTTCACAACACTCCCATCTTACTCCTTCACGCTGCTGACAGCGTGAGAGGCAGAGAGAGAGACAGACACATGTGGCCACGTGGCAGCCTGGACCACGTGGCCTGGACCACGTGGGCAGCCTGGACCACGTGGGCAGCCTGGACCACGTGGGCAGCCTGGACCACGTGGCAGCCTGGACCACGTGGCAGCCTGGACCACGTGGGCAGCCTGGACCACGTGGGCAGCCTGGACCACGTGGGCAGCCTGGACCACGTGGGCAGCCTGGACCACGTGGGCAGCCTGGACCACGTGGGCAGCCTGGACCACGTGGGCAGCCTGGACCACGTGGGCAGCCTGGACCACGTGGGCAGCCTGGACCACGTGGGCAGCCTGGACCACGTGGGCAGCCTGGACCACGTGGGCAGCCTGGACCACGTGGGCAGCCTGGACCACGTGGGCAGCCTGGACCACGTGGGCAGCCTGGACCACGTGGGCAGCCTGGACCACGTGGGCAGCCTGGACCACGTGGGCAGCCTGGACCACGTGGGCAGCCTGGACCACGTGGGCAGCCTGGACCACGTGGGCAGCCTGGACCACGTGGGCAGCCTGGACCACGTGGGCAGCCTGGACCACGTGGGCAGCCTGGACCACGTGGGCAGCCTGGACCACGTGGGCAGCCTGGACCACGTGGGCAGCCTGGACCACGTGGGCAGCCTGGACCACGTGGGCAGCCTGGACCACGTGGCAGCCTGGACCACGTGGGCCTCCACCCCTCCGTTCGTTCCAGATCTGACCACGTGTTGTCCGTCTCCACCCCTTTTAATACCCGGGTCACGTGGTACCTTTCCACCAATCCTGGTTAACCTCTACGGAATCTTCCAGACTCCATCGTAGGCTCCCGGGACCACGCCCCTGACCAGTCCCCCCATTGGCTGTGGCCAGAGCCAGCAGAACCAATCCTCTACTTACAGATGTCACCTTTTGATTTAAAGCTTTCGTGACTGCAGGAATTCATCTTCTTGGTTCTTTCGGTAAAGTCATCACGTAGAAGGGAAGTAATAAAATAATAAAACTTAAACATAATAAAATAATTATCACGACGTTTCGGCCACAACGCAAGCAGCCGTCCTCAGGTGAAGAACATGTCTGTCGATAAGACAGCGTCTAAATGACACGTCTTAGGCTTGGAGTGTCTATTTAAGCTGTGTCAAGGCTCTCTTCCTCCTCCCTCACAGCTTAAATAGACACTCCAAGCCTAAGACGTGTCATTCAGACTCTGTCTTATCGACAGACCTGTTCTTCACCTGAGGACGGCTGCTTGCGTTGTGGCCGAAACGTCGTGAGAATTATTTTATTATGTTTTATTTTTATTATTTTATTACTTCCCTTCTACGTGATGACTTTACCGAAAGAACCAAGAAGATGAATCCCTGCAGTCACGAAAACTTTAAATCGAAAAACAATATTACGTAATTATTTTATTTTATTACATTATTTTATCGTATTATTATATAATTTTATTATGTTTTTTTTATTACTTCCCTTCTACGTGATGACTTTACCGAAAGAACCAAGAAGATGAATCCCTGCAGTCACGAAAACTTTAAATCGAAAAACAATATTACGTAATTATTTTATTTTATTACATTATTTTATCGTATTATTATATAATTTTATTATGTTTTATTTTTTTTATTTTATTACTTCCCTTCTACGTGATGACTTTACCGAAAGAACCAAGAATAAGAAAGATGTCACCTTCCCATGACGTCAGGGCCACGTCCCTAGACTTCCCTCCCATTGGCTATGGGCCAGGACCGGCAGAGCCAATCATCGTAACGAGGTGTGATCCGTCAGCAACCCGGATATGTTCTCACATTACACATTGAACCCCTTGGTCTAGACCAGGGGTCGGCAACCTACGGCTCCGGAGCCGCATGTGGCTCTTTACGGGCTGCTTCTTGACGATGAGTACGTATGTACTCGGATGCATTGCGGCTCTTGAAATACTGAATTTTGTACCGAATTGGAAAGAAATGGCTCTTCTTGTTATTTTGGTTGCCGACCCCTGGTCTATACGATGCTACCGGAACCCACGCACACCACCCTCTCCGGCCACAACCGTACCGTAGACCAGGGGTAAGGAACCTTTTTGACTGGGAGAGCCATGAAAGCCAAATATTTCTAAATATCTTTCATTGAGAGCCATATAGTAATTTTTAACGTATAATAAATTAAATATGTATTACTTTTAATGCGATTTCTGGTCACGGGACCCGTGACCCGTGAAATGTATCTTCAAAACTAATTTCTGTTTACTTTAAAACGACACAGTATTGTTAAGCAATATCGCAAGTATTTTAAAATCAGTTCCAAGCCGATTTTTTTTTTTTTTTATTTTTTTTTTTTTTCAACTCAAAATTGTCTGGGAGCCATATGCCGTCACCGGAAGAGCCCTGTATGGCTCGCGAGCCATAGGTTCCCGACCGCTGTCATAGACGAACGGCGGTTGTGTGTGCTGCCGATGGGTTCGAAGGCACGGCACGTGCCCGCGGGGTCGACTCACGCTCTCCCAGACGACGGCGGCGATGCCCAGGTCGTCCATGCACTCGGTGATGGTCACCTTGCCGCCCTGGAAGTTGAAGATCTCTCGGGGCATCATCGTGTAGGCCATCGGGAAGCCGCCGGAACCGCTGCTGCCACAGATGAGGAGTAGGACCGGTAGCGTCTCCTGTACCGTAGCGTCTAAATTGACAAACTGCGGGTTAAATTTCGATTTAAAGCTTCTTTCGTGACTGCAGGGATTCATCTTCTTGGTTCTTTCGGTAAAGTCATCACGTAGAAGGGAAGTAATAAAATAATAGAAATAAAACATGATAAAATAATTCTCGCGACGTTTCGGCCACAACGCAAGCAGCCGTCCTCAGGTGAAGAACAGGTCTGTCGGAAAGACAGCGTCTGAATGAACCCATTTATTTTATATTTTTAATTCATTCAGATGCTGTCTTTCCGACAGACCTGTTCTTCACCTGAGGACGGCTGCTTGCGTTGTGGCCGAAACGTCGTGAGAATAATTCTATTATGTTTAATTTTTATTTCCGACAGACCTGTTCTTCACCTGAGGACGGCTGCTTGCGTTGTGGCCGAAATGTCGTGAGAATTATTATGTTAAATTTATATTATTTTATTATTTCCCTTCTACGTGACTTTACCGAATTAACCAAGAAGATGAAACTACGAGTCAGCTACATACGGTGGTAAGAAAAAAGTAGAATATACATACAGACACACATATACAGAGACCCACAGACACCCAGACCCATAGACACACATAGACCCATGAAGACCTACAGAGACCCAGACCCATAGAGACCCATAGAGACCCACACATTCGCAGGGTTGGCTACGTCCTGTGCAAAAAATTTCAACATTCACACATAGACCCAACCCAATGCTCAGCTTTGTGTCTCTGAGTGGTGAGTCTGTGGGTCTCTGTGTGGTGAGTCTGTGGGTCTCTGTGTGGTGAGTCTATGGGTCTCTGTGTGGTGAGTCTATGGGCCTCTGTGTGGTGAGTCTGTGGGTCTCTGTGTGACGAGTCTGTAGGTCTCTGTGTGGTGAGTCTGTGGGTCTCTGTGTGGTGAGTCTGTGAGTCTCTGTGTGGTGAGTCTGTGGGTATCTCTGTGATGAGTCTATGGGTCTCTGTGTGGTGAGTCTGTGGGTCTCTGTGTGGTGAGTCTGTGGGTCTCTGAGTGGTGAGTCTGTGGGTCTCTGTGTGGTGAGTCTGTGGGTCTCTGCGTGGTGAGTCTGTAGGTCTCTGTGTGGTGAGTCTGTGGGTCTCTGTGTGGTGAGTCTATGGGTCTCTATGTGAGTCTATGGGTCTCTGCGTGGTGAGTCTGTGAGTCTCTGTGTGGTGAGTCTGTGGGTATCTCTGTGATGAGTCTATGGGTCTCTGTGTGGTGAGTCTATGGGTCTCTGTGTGGTGCGTCTGTGGGTGTCTTTGTGAGTCTAATTCTGAACACAGTTTCTGATGATGCTGCTGATGATGCTGCTGATGATGCTGATGCTGATGATGCTGCTGCTGATGCTATTAGTGTTAACGTCATAGCATACATACTGTAACTCCTGTTGCTGCAGCTGATGCTGCTGCTGATGATGATGCTGATGATGCTGCTGCTGTTGACGATGATGATGCTGATGCTGCTGCTGATGTTGCTGATGATGCTGCTGCTCCTGATGATGATGCTGATGATGATGCTGCTGATGCTGCTGCTCCTGTTGATGCTGATGCTCCTGTTGATGCGGATGAGGATGCTGATGATGCTGATGATGCTGATAATGCTGATGATGATGCTGATTATGCTGCTGCTGATGATGCTGATGATGATGCTGATGATGATGATGCTGATGATGATGCTGATGATGCTGCTGCTGATGATGCTGATGATGCTGCTGATGATGATGCTGATGATGCTGCTGCTGCTGAACCTGTTGCTGCAGCTGATGCTGCTGCTGATGATGATGCTGATGATGCTGCTGCTGTTGACGATGATGATGCTGATGCTGCTGCTGATGTTGCTGATGATGCTGCTGCTCCTGATGATGATGATGCTGATGATGATGCTGATGATGATGCTGATGATGCTGCTGCTGCTGCTGAACCTGTTGATGCGGATGATGCTGATGATGATGCTGCTGCTGCTGCTGATGATGCTGTTGGTTCAATAGACGCGACCCAATGCACGCAGTACACCCAAGGTTCTGAGGGCAGCAGGAGCCTCTGCAGGAGAAATATCCCGAAAATCCTATTTATAAATAAGCAACTCACACACAAACATGCACTACACGCGCATATAAACACACACACTCACACACACACATTCACACACACTCAAATAAACACACTCACACATACACACACACACTCAAATAAACACACTCATACATACACACACACACACAAACATGCACACACACGCGCATATAAACACACACACACATAAACACACACACTCACACACACACATCCACACACACTCAAATAAACACACTCACACATACACACATACTCAAATAAACACACACACTCACACAAACACACACACTCACACACTCACATACACACACACACATACACACTCACACACACTCAAATAAACACACTCACACATACACACACACACTCAAATAAACACACACTCACACAAACACACATACACACAGCCTCACACATAAACACACTCACACACACTCAAATAAACACACTCACACATACACACACACTCACATACACACTCACACACACACACTCACATACACTCACACATACACACTCACACACACTCAAACAAACACACTCATACATACACACACTCAAATAAACACACTCACACATACACACACACTCACATACACTCACACATACACACTCACACACACTCAAACAAACACACTCACACATACATACACACACTCAAATAAACACACTCATACATATGTAGAGGTGATACGCGCTGGGATTAAGGATCGTATGCACAGTGTGTGAGGATTGGCTGTGTAGGTGGTGACGCGCGCTGACGGTGGAGGATCAGGGGTCAGCGCGGGGTCGTGGGTTACGGGGTACTGATTGGCTGTGGACCGGTGATATGCTGAGAGGGAGTGACCGGGTGGCAGCGCGGTGGATTGGTGGAGGAGTGTTAACACGCGCTGGGGAAACCGGATCGTAAAGAGAGTGCGTCGTGATTGGTTTATTAAGGAGCGATGCTCATGCTGAATGGACGCATCAGCTCCGCCTCTCGTGAGCAGGGGCTATAAAAGGGGATGCACACAGGCGTAAGGGCAGTGTGTAACCAGCGAAGGATGAAGACGGGGATGAAGACCTAGAGCCCTGCGGTACCTAGCCCCGCTGTCCTAAGGGGACCGGGACTCTGTGTAACCCAGAGGCGAGTGTAGTGTGTGTAGCCAGAGGTCTACACGAGTCGAGTGTATTGTGTAGCCAGAGGCATAGGGCTTACACGAGTCGAGTGTATTGTGTAGCCAGAGGCATAGGGCTTACACGAGTCGAGTGTATTGTGTAGCCAGAGGCATAGGGCTTACACGAGTCGAGTGTATGGTGTGTAGCCAGAGGCCTAGAGCTTACACGAGATTAGTGGAGTGTGTCGGAGGAAGAAGGAAGACCACACGTTGTATTGTGATACCTGAAGGATTTAATAAAAGTGTGTTACCCGTCAAGAAGTTCCTGCCGTCAATTCCCATACTTCAACTGGCGTCAGAAGTGAAACGGTCCTCCAAGCATGGATACAAGGAGGAACCGTCGGACCCACGGGATTGACCACGAGGACAACCTCGACGACGCGGGCCAGCGGGCATCAGGGGGTGAGGAAGAGGAGCTGCCCACGGGGCAGGATCCACCGACGGCGCCGGACGAGAGACGGGGGACTGACACCGTGCTTCGCGAGGCACACTCCCGTCTGGCGGACCTGCTGCTCGCCGCCGCGTCCATCTTGGCGGAGATCAGCTCGTCGGGAGGAGCGGGGACGGCAGCCGACGTGCTACAGGGTCGCTCTGCAGATTCCCGCCAAAACGATTTGGCGATTCCCGCCGTTTCATCCGCTCCAACTTTTGGCGGGAACGGCCATCACCACGTGGCAGCGGTTCTCCATGCGCGGCCGCTGACGTCACCAACGCGCGCGGCGGACCGCCATTACACACCCGCCGCTGGGGCCGCCATCTTACACACCAACGGGGGGGCTGAGAGGAAGCACGAGGAGGAGGACGACTTTATTTTTCAGCAGCGCCTTCCCACGTTGTCAGCATTCAAGGCGGAAGGCGGGGATTGGAGCCTATTTCAGCGCAGATTTTTGGCGCATCAAGAGATGTCCGCCTGGTCCGACGCTACGGCACTGCGGGCGCTGCCTGCCATGCTGGACGACAACGCGCTCGCGGCCTTCACGTCCGCACGCAGGTCGGACCGCTCCACGCTCAAGGATGCGCTGGCTCTCATGGCAAAAGTCTACGGTCCGCCCTCGGCGTGCCGCCATCATTTCTACGCAAGACGGAAGGCGGACACGGAGACCGTGCTCGCCTACCGCACGGCGTTGCTCGCTCTCGCTGACGCCGCGTTCCCTCGTATGGACGAGGAGGGCCAAGATGCGATGGTTTTGGAGCAGCTGCTCAAGTTGGCGCAGGACCTGGGGGTCCCCATCAACACGGCCGACGACACCGATATTTCTTCATTACGGGTCGCCACGAGCATGCAAGCGCACGAGGTCCTCCAACGAAAGCAGGGGGTCGTCTGCAACGCTGCCGTGGCCTCAACTCCGGCTCCGGTTGACACCGTGCCCCAAGTCGTCAGCCCACGAGAGGACGCGTTCATCGCGGGACGAGCGGGGGACTGGAGGTCGGGGGGTCGTTCGCCTCTGCGAGCGGCCCGCAAGCTGGAGCAACCGAGATCTCCGACTACTGTCATCACCTGCTATAACTGCGGCCTTCGTGGCCACGTGGCCTCCGGTTGCCGGGCCCCACGTCAGCGCGCCATGGGACCTCGGCTGGACGACGACCAAGGCCCCAAGTCATCACTGCAAACCCCGGCAAGTCGCGGCACCTCACATGCTTGGCCCGCATACTCGACACGTATGGGTCGTCGCGTTGCGACGAGGGAGAGCCGAGTAGAGTTCGGAGATTCGGTTCGGAGAGGGGGGTTCGGCCGGGACCGGGGAGACATTAAATGGTCGGAATTGGGGCACAGAATTGTGGCTGCCTCAGCGGGTTCATCCGTCGTTACCGGATCGATTGATGGGGTCGAGGTCAGGGTGTTAGTGGACACGGGGGCATCGGCGACTATTATTTCGGATCTCATTTATAATATTCTCCCGGTACAATGTCGTCCGCTTCTTCCGGTCGATGTGCCATTTTACGCCGCTAACGGGGGATCGTTGGGCATTATCGGTCAGATTAGGGCGTCCATTTGCATTGGTGATATCAAATTGTCGGGACCCGTTTTCGTTTCATCTTCCCTGGCGGTTCCTTGCCTATTGGGCACTGATTTTTTGGCGAAAATGCCCATCAAAATTCTCATTGATCAGCGTTGCATTGAACTGCCATCGGGTCGCCGTATTTCATTTTTGACGAGCCCTAATGTAATTCGGACGGCGTGCGCTACCATTCAGGCGTTAGCAACACAGACCGTGCACGTGCCCCGGGTTCACAAATGTTGGTTCCCCTCCGGTTACGGAAGCCATGGGGAAGGAGGCCTCGGAACAGGCCATGCTTTTGGGTCCTTCTAATAGGGCTGTTGGAGGTCTCGATTTATCGGTGGCTCACACTTTGGTTGGGGCAGACAGGGATCCGTTTGTCATGGTTTTAAACGCTGGGGCGCGGCCGGCCGTCATTCAGCAGGGCACCGTGCTGGCTCACGCGGCACGGGTCCCTGCGGAGGAGAGGCTGGTTGCGCAGGTTGATCCGAGCCCCACGAATAGCGTACCATCAAAGGAGGACCTAGATTGGATTAATATGCTGTGCGCGGACTCTGACGATTGTCAGCGGTACAGTTGGGCGCGTTGCGCGGGTTGCTGATTGAATTTTCGGATGTCTTCAGTAAACATAAGTATGATATCGGATGCACGGACCTGCTACGCCACCACATTGAAACGGGCGATGCGGCACCGGTCAGGCAAAATCCCTTCCGACTGAGTCCTGCTGAGAAGGAACATGTTCAGTCGGCGGTTAACGATATGCTGGAAGCCGACATTATTTCGCCTTCTTCCAGTCCTTGGGGAGCACCTATTGTGCTCGTTAAAAAGCAGGACGGGTCCCTGCGATTTTGCGTCGATTTCCGCCGCCTGAATAAGATCTCGGTGGCCGACGCGTATCCGCTCCCCAGGATGGACGAGTCTCTCGACGCATTGTCCGGTGCGCGATACTTTTCGACTCTTGATTTATTGTCCGGATTTTGGCAGTTGCCACTCGATGAGGAGTCTAAGCCTAAGACTGCATTCCGGACTCCAGGGGGCCTGTTTCAGTTTAACCGGTTACCCATGGGACTTCACTCCTCTCCTGCGACGTTTCAGCGTCTTATGGAATTGGTTTTGTCGGGCTTGCAGTGGGAAACGTGCCTCATTTACCTTGACGATGTCATTGTTTTCGGTAAAACGTTCGAGGAACACCTCCAGCGATTGAGAGGGGTGTTCTTGCGAATGCGATCGGCTAAATTAAAGTTTAAACCGGCCAAATGCCATCTTTTTCGAAAATCTGTGAGGTATTTGGGTCACATTGTCGACTCTTCGGGGATTTCTACCGATCCTGCGAAGACGGACTGTGTCAGTTCGTGGCCGACGCCCACGTCAGTGTCAGACGTGCGCAGTTTCATCGGTTTTGCTTCGTATTATCGCCGATTCGTTGAGCACTTCGCCACCATTGCGAAGCCCTTGCACGCTTTAACGGCAAAAGGAGTGAAGTTCCGGTGGGGGCCGGAGGAGGAGGCTGCATTCTGCTCCCTCCGGGACGCCTTGGTAAGGGCCCCACCCTTGCGCTATCCGGACTTCGAGAGTCCCTTCTTGCTAGACACGGATGCTAGCAACACGGGCATTGGGGGGTGCTGTCCCAAGTCATTGGAGGGGTCGAACGGGTGGTCGCCTATGGTAGCAGGGTGTTGTCGCCGGCAGAGCAGCGCTACTGCGTCACCCGTCGTGAACTACTTGCCATTGTTTTTTTTGTACAACAATTCAGACCATATCTCTATGGTCGTCATTTCACGGTCCGGACGGACCATGCGGCGCTCCAGTATTCATTACGGGTTGCCCAGCCCTCGGGCCAATTGTCGCGTTGGTTGGAAGTCCTTCAGGACTATCAGTTCACGACTACGTACCGTAAAGGGTTGCGACACACGAATGCCGATGCCCTGTCGCGGTTGTTGCCTTGTCACAAATGTGCGTGCTTATCGGGATCGGCGCGCTGTAAACCTCCGGTTACGGAAGGTAGGGAGGCGTTGGTTGCGACCGCGAGCACACCAATTGGGGATGGTCCCGCTACCCCAGGGGGTCAGGACTCGCTGCTCTCACTGTCGTTGAGTGAGTGGGGCCGTCTCCAAATGGCGGACAGCTCCCTGCTGGCATTGCGCCGGAAGACGGAGGGTTCCGAAGGTAGCCACGACCGAACTGGCTCCTACGAGCTTAAGCAGGGCCTGTTGATGAGATGGGACAGTTTGTCCCGGCGGCATTCGATTGTGGTGCCTTCTGCTGTAAGGGGGAAGGTTGTCTTGGCCGCACACGAACGCCTCTTGCATTTGGGAGTTAACAAAACGCTTGCCCTGCTTCAGCGTGACTATTATTGGCCGGGAATGGGGGGTGATGTGGTGAATATTCTAAAGGGTTGTGTTGAGTGCGCCAGACGGAAACCACCGCCCGTGGCAGCTAATCCACCGCTGCAATCTATTCAGGTCTCGCGCATTAACGAGCTCGTTGCACTCGATATTCTGGGGCCCTTCCCGGTCACGCCTAGGGGTAATAAATACCTGTTGGTGGGGGTCGAATATTTTACCCGGTGGCCTATGGCGTGGCCACTCGCCAACCAGTCGGCGGCGGCTGTGACGGACGCCTTTGTCCAGGGCTACGTCCTGGACAAGGGGGCTCCCGAACGCTTGCTGACTGACCAAGGGAAAAATTTTTCGAGTAAATTACTGCAGGAGGTGTGCGACCTGTTGGGTACCAAAAAGGTGCGTACCTCCCCGTACCACCCGCAGACGGACGGGATGGTGGAGAGGCTTAACAGGACATTGACCTCTATGCTGTGCCAGCAGGTGTGTGAGTCGCATGTTGATTGGGACCTGCAGGTCCCTGGGGTCCTTGCCGCGTATAGAATGGCCCCCCATGCAGCTACGGG
This sequence comes from Lethenteron camtschaticum, assembly GCA_018977245.1. Taxonomy (NCBI): domain Eukaryota; kingdom Metazoa; phylum Chordata; class Hyperoartia; order Petromyzontiformes; family Petromyzontidae; genus Lethenteron; species Lethenteron camtschaticum. Next base: position 347 of record WFAB01003117.1, on the reverse strand, counting down.
GTTTTCCCCGTTTTTTCTAATGTACGGCCGGGAAGCCGACCCGCCCATGGAAACGCAGCTGGGTCTGCCCGCACCACGAACTAATTCTAATTGGCAGAGCATATTAAATTTAATATTCATAAACTGACAGAGGCAAGGGAGGCCGCACGGCTTAATTCGCGGGCTCGCCAAATTGCGAACGAGCGGTTGCGGGCACGGAAGGTATCCGTGCACAATTGGGAACCAGGTGACAAGGCCTGGCTGCATTGCCCTCAGGCACCTTTGGCCACGTCACCTAAATTGTTGAAGCCGTGGCGGGGACCCGTGGAAGTCGTGCGGGTTGCGCGCCCCCAGTGCGTTCAGATCAA
>WFAB01003116.1:0-20903 GCA_018977245.1 Lethenteron camtschaticum | reverse complement strand
AGGGGCTGCTGGGCATGCTGAGTCTTTGAGCTGGAGCTGGAACCAATCTGAAGAGCCACGAAGCGCTTCTTCACAGACGTCAACAATTCAATTTGCAGCAGGCGACGTTTCGGCCTTGGGGGCCTTCTTCATAGCCCGTCACGTGACAGAGTGAGGGGGTGGGGGGGCTCACTGCGAGATGGGCGTGACGTCATCAGTGGGCGTGGCCTCCGCATCGGTGGGCGTGACGTCATCCGTGTGGGCGTGGCCGTGTACTAGTGGGCGTGGCCTCCGTACCTGTGTGCGTGACGTCATCCGTGTGGGCGTGGCCTTGGCGCGAGATGGGCGTGGCCTCCGTACCTGTGGGCGTGACGTCATCCGTGTGGGCGTGGCTGTGTGCTAGTGGGCGTGACGTCATCCGTGTGGGCGTGGCCGTGTGCTGGTGGGCGTGGCCTCCGCGTCGGTGGGCGTGGTGCTGTGACGTCACGGGGGTTTCCCTGCCTCTGACTCCCGCGTGGTGGCAGCGCCGTTGCTGCCTCAGCCAGACACCACGTGACCCCATCACCACGTGACCCCATCTCCATCATCAACACCATCACCACGTGACCCCATCACCAAGTGTCACCATCACCACCATCACTACTACCATCACCACCATCACTAACACAATCACCATCACTGCCATCACCACCATCACTACCATCACCATCACTAACACAATCACAACCACCATCACCACTACCATTACTACTACCATCACCACCATCACTACCATCACCATCACTAACACAATCACCATCACTACCATCACCACCATCACCACCATCACTAACACAATCACCATCACTGCCATCACCACCATCACCATCATAACTATCACCATCACTACCATCACCATCACTAACACAATCACAACCACCATCACCACTACCATTACTACTACCATCACCACCATCACTACCATCACCATCACTAACACAATCACCATCACTACCATCACCACCATCACCATCACTAACACAATCACCATCACTGCCATCACCACCATCACTTCATAACTATCACCATCACTACCATCACCACCATCATCACCACCATCACTTACCATCACCATCACTAACACAATCACCATCACTGCCATCACCACCATCACCATCATAACTATCTCCATCACTACCATCACCACCATCACTACCATCACCACCATCACTACCATCACCATCACCAACACAATCACAACCACCATCACCACTTCCATTACTACTACCATCACCACCATCATCACCACCATCACTTACCATCACCATCACTAACACAATCACCATCACTGCCATCACCACCATCACCACCATCATCACTTACCATCACCATCACTGCCATCACCATCACTACCACCATCACCACCATCACTGTTGGGGAGTCTGGTTTACCATGGGATTGTAGATTTGAAGTTTGCGTGACTGCAAGGATTCATACTCTTTGGTTTTTTCGGTAAAGTCACGTGGGTACATTTTTTTTTTAAATAAACAAAATCACGACGTTTCGGGCGCAACACAAGCGTCCTTCTTCAGGTATTGGGAGTCTGGTGGAGCATGGGGTGGAGCATGGGGGTGGAGCATGGGGAGTCTGGTGGAGCATGGGGTGGAGCATGGGGTGGAGCATGGGGAGTCTGGTGGAGCATGGGGGTGGAGCATGGGGTGGAGCATGGGGTGAGCATGGGAGTGGGGAGCATGGGGTGAGCATGGGGGGGAGCATGGGAGTCTGGTGGAGCATGGGGGTGGAGCATGGGGTGAGCATGGGGGTTGAGCATGGGGAGTCTGGTGGAGCATGGGGGTGGAGCATGGGGTGGAGCATGGGGGAGTCTGGTGGAGCATGGGGATTGAGCATGGGGGTTGAGCATGTGGGTGGAGCATGGGGAGTCTGGTGGAGCATGGGGTGGAGCATGGGGGTGGAGCATGGGGAGTCTGGTGGAGCATGGGGGTGAGCATGGGGGTGAGCATGGGGGTGAGCATGGGGAGTCTGGTGGAGCATGGGGGTTGAGCATGGGGGTTGAGCATGGGGAGTCTGGTGGAGCATGGGGGTTGAGCATGAGGGTGGAGCATGGGGGTGGAGCATGGGGAGTCTGGTGGAGCATGGGGGTTGAGCATGGGGGTGGAGCATGGGGGTTGAGCATGGGGGTTGAGCATGGGGGTTGAGCATGGGGGTTGAGCATGGGGAGTCTGGTGGAGCATGGGGGTTGAGCATGGAGGTTGAGCATGGGGGTTGAGCATGGGGAGTCTGGTGGAGCATGGGGGTGAGCATGGGGGTGGAGCATGGGGGTGGAGCATGGGGAGTCTGGGTGGAGCATGGGGGTTGAGCATGGGGGTTGAGCATGGGGGTTGAGCATGGGGAGTCTGGTGGAGCATGGGGGTTGAGCATGGGGTTGAGCATGGGGGTGGAGCATGGGGGTGGAGCATGGGGAGTCTGGTGGAGCATGGGGGTGAGCATGGGGGTTGAGCATGGGGTTGAGCATGGGAGTCTGGTGGAGCATGGGGGTTGAGCATGGGGAGTCTGGTGGAGCATGGGGTTGAGCATGGGGGTGGAGCATGAGGAGTCTGGTGGAGCATGGGGTTGAGCATGGGGGTGGAGCATGGGAGTCTGGTGGAGCATGGGGTTGAGCATGGGGGTGGAGCATGAGGAGTCTGGTGGAGCATGGGGTTGAGCATGGGGGTGGAGCATGAGGAGTCTGGGGAGCATGGGGCTGGAGCATGGGGAGTCTGGTGGAGCATGGGGTTGAGCATGGGGGTGGAGCATGAGGAGTCTGGTGGAGCATGGGGTTGAGCATGGGGTGGAGCATGGGGTTGAGCATGGGGGTTGAGCATGGGGGGAGCTGGGTGGAGCATGGGGGTTGAGCATGGGGTTGAGCATGGGGTTGAGCATGGGGAGTCTGGTGGAGCATGGGGGTTGAGCATGGGGGTTGAGCATGGGGAGTCTGGTGGAGCATGGGGGGTTGAGCATGGGGGTTGAGCATGGGGAGTCTGGTGGAGCATGGGGGTTGAGCATGGGGGTTGAGCATGGGGAGTCTGGTGGAGCATGGGGGTTGAGCATGGGGGTTGAGCATGGGGGTTTGAGCATGGGGAGTCTGGTGGAGCATGGGGGTTGAGCATGGGGGTTGGAGCATGGGGGTTGAGCATGGGGAGTCTGGTGGAGCATGGGGAGGTGAGCATGGGGGCTGGTGGAGCATGGGGGGCATGGGAGCATGGTGAGCATGGGGAGTCTGGTGGAGCATGGGGGGTTGAGCATGGGGGTGGAGCATGGGGGTTGGAGCATGGGGGGAGCATGGGGTGGAGCATGGGGGTGAGCATGGGGAGTCTGGTGGAGCATGGGGTTTAGCATGGGGGTGGAGCATGGGGAGTCTGGTGGAGCATGGGGGTTGAGCATGGGGGTTGAGCATGGGGAGTCTGGTGGAGCATGGGGGTGAGCATGGGGGTTGAGCATGGGGGTTGAGCATGGGGGTTGAGCATGGGGGTTGAGCATGGGGAGTCTGGTGGAGCATGGGGGTTGAGCATGGGGGTTGAGCATGGGGGTTGAGCATGGGGAGTCTGGTGGAGCATGGGGTTGAGCATGGGGGTTGAGCATGGGGGTTGAGCATGGGGAGTCTGGTGGAGCATGGGGTTGAGCATGGGGGTTGAGCATGGGGTTGAGCATGGGGAGTCTGGTGGAGCATGGGGGTTGAGCATGGGGGTTGAGCATGGGGAGTCTGGTGGAGCATGGGGGTTGAGCATGAGGGTGGAGCATGGGGGTGGAGCATGGGGAGTCTGGTGGAGCATGGGGGTGAGCATGGGGGTGGAGCATGGGGTTGAGCATGGGGGTTGAGCATGGGGGTTGAGCATGGGGTTGAGCATGGGGAGTCTGGTGGAGCATGGGGGTTGAGCATGGGGGTTGAGCATGAGGGTGGAGCATGGGGGTGGAGCATGGGGGAGTCCTGTCGGTACATAAAGAGGCTCCGTTCCCGGTCTCTCGACTTCTCATTCACTAGATCACGTACCCACCCACTCACCCCTCCACCCACTCACCCACTCACTCACTCACCCACTCACCTACCATTCAATCACTCACTCACTCACTCACCCACTCACCCACTCACCCCTCCACCCACTCACTCATCCACCCACTCACTCACTCACCTACCATTCAATCACTCACTCACTCACCCACCCACTCACCCACTCACTCACTCATTCACTCACCTACCATTCACTCACTCACCCATTCACTCACTCACCCACTCACTCACTCATTCACTCACCTACCATTCAATCACTCACTCACTCACCCACCCACTCACCCACTCACTCACCCACCCACTCACCCCTCCACCCACTCACTCATCCACTCACCCACCCATTCACTCACTCATCCACTCATTTACTCACCCACCCACTCACTCATTCACTCACCCCCCCACCCACCCACCCACTCACCCACTCACTCACCCACTCACTCTTTCACTCACCTACCATTCAATCACTCACTCACTCACTCACCCACCCACTCACCCCTCCACCCACTCACTCATCCACTCACCCACCCATTCACTCACTCATCCACTCATTTACTCACCCACCCACTCACTCATTCACTCACCCCCCCACCCACCCACCCACTCACCCACTCACCCACTCACTCACCCACTCACTCTTTCACCCACTCATTCACTCACCCCCCCACTCACTCATTCACTCACCCCCCCACCCACCCACTCACTCACCCAACCATTCACTCACTCATCCACCCATCCACCCATTCACTCACTCATCCACTCATTTACTCACCCCCCACTCACTCATGCACTCACCTACCACTCATTCACTCATCCACCCATTCACTCACTCACTCATCCACCCACTCATTCACTCACCCACCCATTCACTCACTCACTCACTCATCCACCCATTCATTCACTCATCCACCCATTCACTCACTCACTCATCCACCCACTCATTCACTCACCCACCCATTCACTCACTCACTCATCCACCCATTCATTCACTCATCCACCCATTCACTCACTCACTCATCCACCCACTCATTCACTCACCCACCCATTCACTCACTCACTCATCCACCCATCCACTCACTCATCCACCCATTCATTCACTCATCCACCCATTGAAAGTGGCGTCCGAGTCTGGAGTCGAACCAGGCCCCAGTTTGCTGCGAGGCTTGGGACTGCTGCCTGCCTCTCGCTCTCATTCACAATCCATTGAAATTCATTTTCAGTTTCCGTTCGTTTATTCAAATTTATGGTCAGCGCTGAGGCAGCCGAGACTTTATCAGCGGATGGAAAATCCGTTTTGACTCACGCAGACCCACAGACTCAGACTCACTCACACAGAGAGCCATAGACTCACACAGAGACCCACAGACTCACTCATACAGAGACCCATAGACTCACACAGAGACCCATAGACTCACACAGAGACCCATAGACTCACACAGAGACCCATAGATCCACTCACACAGAGACCCATAGACTCACACAGAGACCCATAGACTCACTCACACAGAGACCCATAGACTCACTCACACAGAGACCCATAGACTCACTCACACAGAGACCCATAGACTCACACAGAGACCCATAGACTCACACAGAGACCCATAGATCCACTCACACAGAGACCCATAGACTCACACAGAGACCCATAGACTCACTCACACAGAGACCCATAGACTCACTCACACAGAGACCCATAGACTCACTCACACAGAGACCCATAGACTCACTCACACAGAGACCCATAGACTCACTCACACAGAGACCCATATACTCACTCACAAAGAGACCCATAAACTCACTCACACAGAGACCCATAGACTCACTCACACAGAGACCCACAGGCTCACTCACACAGAGACCCATAGACTCACTTGCACAGAGACCCATAGACTCACACAGAGACCCATAGACTCACTCGCACAGAGACCCATAGACTCACTCGCACAGAGACCCATAGACTCACTCACACAGAGACCCATAGACTTACTCACACAGAGACCCATAGACTCACACACACAGAGACCCATAGACTCACTCACACAGAGACCCACAGACTCACACACACAGAGACCCATAGACTCACTCACACAGAGTCCCACAGACTCACACACACAGAGACCCACAGACTCACTCACACAGAGACCCATAGACTCACTCACACAGAGTCCCACAGACTCACACACACAGAGACCCATAGACTCACACACACAGAGACCCATAGACTCACTCGCACAGAGACCCATAGACTCACTCACAGAGACCCATAGACTCACTCACACAGAGACCCACAGACTAACTCACACAGAGACCCATAGACTCACTCACACAGAGTCCCATAGACTCACTCACACAGAGACCCATAGACTCACTCGCACAGAGACCCATAGACTCACTCACACAGAGACCCACAGACTCACACACACAGAGACCCATAGACTCACTCACACAGAGACCCACAGACTAACTCACACAGAGACCCATAGACTCACTCACACAGAGTCCCATAGACTCACTCACACAGAGACCCATAGACTCACTCGCACAGAGACCCATAGACTCACTCACACAGAGACCCACAGACTCACACACACAGAGACCCATAGACTCACTCACACAGAGTCCCATAGGCTCACTCACACAGAGACCCATAGACTCACACAGAGACCCATAGACTCACTCACACAGAGACCCACAGACTCACTCACACAGAGTCCCATAGGCTCACTCACACAGAGACCCATAGACTCACTCGCACAGAGACCCATAGACTCACTCGCACAGAGTCCCATAGACTCACTCACAGAGTCCCATAGACTCACTCACACAGAGACCCATAGACTCACTCACACAGAGTCCCACAGACTCACACACACAGAGACCCATAGACTCACTCACACAGAGTCCCATAGACTCACTCACACAGAGACCCATAGACTCACTCGCACAGAGACCCATAGACTCACTCACACAGAGACCCACAGACTCACACACACAGAGACCCATAGACTCACTCACACAGAGTCCCACAGACTCACACACACAGAGACCCATATGTAGTGAGTTCAACTGAGTCGCAGACGTAGACTTTGGAGGCAACACGTTATTCAGTTCCAACACACGGAGTGACTTTCCCCTTAACAGAATAACAACCTCAGGTGGTGACCACCAGGCTCGCTACACCAGTTACCACGTGACCACCAGGCTCGCTACACCAGTTACCACGTGACCACCAGGCTCGCTTCACCAGTTACCACGTGACCACCAGGCTCGCTACACCAGTTACCACGTGACCACCAGGCTCGCTACACCAGTTACCACGTGACCACCAGGCTCGCTACACCAGTTACCACGTGACCACCAGGCTCGCTACACCAGTTACCACGTGACCACCAGGCTCGCTACACCAGTTACCACGTGACCACCAGGCTCGCTACACCAGTTACCACGTGACCACCAGGCTCGCTACACCAGTTACCACGTGACCACCAGGCTAGCTACACCAGTTACCACGTGACCACCAGGCTCGCTACACCAGTTACCACGTGACCACCAGGCTCGCTACACCAGTTACCACGTGACCACCAGGCTCGCTACACCAGTTACCACGTGACCACCAGGCTCGCTACACCAGTTACCACGTGACCACCAGGCTCGCTACACCAGTTACCACGTGACCACCAGGCTCGCTACACCAGTTACCACGTGACCACCAGGCTCGCTACACCAGTTACCACGTGACCACCAGGCTCGCTACACCAGTTACCACGTGACCACCAGGCTCGCTACACCAGTTACCACGTGACCACCAGGCTAGCTACACCAGTTACCACGTGACCACCAGGCTCGCTACACCAGTTACCACGTGACCACCAGGCTAGCTACACCAGTTACCACGTGACCACCAGGCTCGCTACACCAGTTACCACGTGACCACCAGGCTCGCTACACCAGTTACCACGTGACCACCAGGCTCGCTACACCAGTTACCACGTGACCACCAGGCTCGCTACACCAGTTACCACGTGACCACCAGGCTCGCTACACCAGTTACCACGTGACCACCAGGCTCGCTACACCAGTTACCACGTGACCACCAGGCTAGCTACACTAGTTACCACGTGACCACCAGGCTAGCTACACCAGTTACCACGTGACCACCAGGCTAGCTACACTAGTTACCACGTGACCACCAGGCTAGCTACACCAGTTACCACGTGACTACGGGCTAGCTACACTAGTTACCACTTGACCACCAGGCGAGCTACACCAGTTACCACGTACACCAGTTGACACCAGGCTAGCTACACTAGTTACCACTTGACCACCAGGCTAGCTACACCAGTTACCACTTGACCACCAGGCTCGCTACACCAGTACCACTTGACCACCAGGGCTCGCTACACCAGTTACCACTTGACCACCAGGCTAGCTACACCAGTTACCACTTGACCACCAGGCTAGCTACACCAGTTACCACGTGACCACCAGGCTAGCTACACCAGTTACCACGTGACCACCAGACTAGCTACACCAGTTACCACGTGACCACCAGGCTAGCTACACTAGTTACCACGTGACCACCAGGCTAGCTGCACCAGTTACCACGTGACCACCAGGCTAGCTACACTAGTTACCACGTGACCACCAGGCTAGCTGCACCAGTTACCACGTGACCACCAGGCTAGCTACACTAGTTACACGTGACCACCAGGCTAGCTACACCAGTTACCACGTGACCACCAGGCTAGCTGCACCAGTTACCACGTGACCACCAGGCTAGCTACACCAGTTACCACGTGACCACCAGGCTCGCTACACCAGTTACCACTTGACCACCAGGCGAGCTACACCAGTTACCACGTGACCACCAGGCGAGCTACACCAGTTACCACGTGACCACCAGGCTAGCTACACCAGTTACCACGTGACCACCAGGCTCGCTACACCAGTTACCACGTGACCACCAGGCTAGCTACACCAGTTACCACGTGACCACCAGGCGAGCTACACTAGTTACCACGTGACCACCAGGCTAGCTACACCAGTTACCACGTGACCACCAGGCTAGCTACACCAGTTACCACGTGACCACCAGGCTAGCTACACTAGTTACCACGTGACCACCAGGCTAGCTACACCAGTTACCACGTGACCACCAGGCTCGCTACACCAGTTACCACGTGACCACCAGGCTAGCTACACCAGTTACCACGTGACCACCAGGCGAGCTACACTAGTTACCACGTGACCACCAGGCGAGCTACACCAGTTACCACGTGACCACCAGGCGAGCTACACCAGTTACCACGTGACCACCAGGCGAGCTACACCAGTTACCACGTGACCACCAGGCTAGCTACACTAGTTACCACGTGACCACCAGGCTAGCTACACCAGTTACCACGTGACCACCAGGCTAGCTGCACCAGTTACCACGTGACCACCAGGCTAGCTACACCAGTTACCACTTGACCACCAGGCGAGCTACACCAGTTACCACGTGACCACCAGGCTAGCTACACTAGTTACCACGTGACCACCAGGCTAGCTACACCAGTTACCACGTGACCACCAGGCGAGCTACACCAGTTACCACGTGACCACTAGGCTAGTTACACCAGTTACCACGTGACCACCAGGCTAGCTACACCAGTTACCACGTGACCACCAGGCTAGCTACACCAGTTACCACGTGACCACCAGGCGAGCTACACCAGTTACCACGTGACCACCAGGCTAGCTACACCAGTTACCACGTGACCACCAGGCTAGCTACACTAGTTACCACGTGACCACCAGGCTAGCTACACTAGTTACCACGTGACCACCAGGCTAGCTACACCAGTTACCACGTGACCACCAGGCTAGCTACACCAGTTACCACGTGACCACCAGGCTAGCTACACCAGTTACCACGTGACCACCAGGCTAGCTACACCAGTTACCACTTGACCACCAGGCTAGCTACACCAGTTACCACGTGACCACCAGGCTAGCTACACCAGTTACCACGTGACCACCAGGCGAGCTACACCAGTTACCACGTGACCACCAGGCTAGCTACACCAGTTACCACGTGACCACCAGGCTAGCTACACCAGTTACCACGTGACCACTAGGCTAGCTACACCAGTTACCACGTGACCACCAGGCGAGCTACACCAGTTACCACGTGACCACCAGGCTAGCTACACTAGTTACCACGTGACCACCAGGCTAGCTACACCAGTTACCACGTGACCACCAGGCGAGCTACACCAGTTACCACGTGACCACCAGGCTAGCTACACTAGTTACCACGTGACCACCAGGCTAGCTACACTAGTTACCACGTGACCACCAGGCGAGCTACACAAGTTACCACGTGACCACCAGGCTAGCTACACTAGTTACCACGTGACCACCAGGCTAGCTACACTAGTTACCACGTGACCACCAGGCTAGCTACACTAGTTACCACGTGACCACCAGGCGAGCTACACAAGTTACCACGTGACCACCAGGCTAGCTACACTAGTTACCACGTGACCACCAGGCTAGCTACACCAGTTACCACGTGACCACCAGGCGAGCTACACCAGTTACCACGTGACCACCAGGCTAGCTACACCAGTTACCACGTGACCACCAGGCGAGCTACACCAGTTACCACGTGACCACCAGGCTAGCTACACCAGTTACCACGTGACCACCAGGCGAGCTACACCAGTTACCACGTGACCACCAGGCGAGCTACACCAGTTACCACGTGACCACCAGGCTAGCTACACCAGTTACCACGTGACCACCAGGCGAGCTACACCAGTTACCACGTGGTCACCACGTGGCTAGCTACACCAGTTACCACGTGACCGGCGTTGTTGAATGTGGCCGTGGCCCCTAACCTCCCATCTTGGGGCCCCTTTGTCGACTTAACCGGTCACGTGTCGACCAGAGTGCCATGGCCTCGAGTAGCCTCATCCCTCGACCGGCACCCACACACCCTGCCCTGTAGGGGTTGGCACTGCATGCAAAGTGTGGTGCCATCCGGCGATGTCGCGACACGTGTGTGGCTACACGTGAGTGTTCATATTCTTGGGTTTTTTTCCGGTAAAGTCACGTAGGTAAATAAATAAATAGTTAAATAAAAATAAAATAAAAATCACGACGTTTCGGAGGCAACACAAGCTTCCGTCTTCAGGTGGAACCGTCACGGCACGATTGCTGTATCAAAAACAGTTACACGTGTTTGTGAACTTACATGGGGAGCGGTGGTGTCGTGGTTAGCGCTGCGCGACAAACCGAGTTCGACTCCACAAACACCAGGGACCTGGTCCTGGGCCTCCCCATAGGTCGACTCAGCCTCAGTGGAGTAAACGTTGCCACTGGGGAGACAAAGGCGGCCCCGGCGGGCGTGGTACATTTCTTTAGAACTGCTTCTTGTTGTTGTTGATGTTGTTGTTGTTGATGTTGTTGTTGTCGATGATGTCTGTTGTTTGTTGTCCCCCCCACCGCACCGCCGACTAACATGGTTGGTTACGTACAGTGCGAAATAATTTCAACGTATGTACCCATGAGTATGGGTCTCTATGGGTCTCTATGTTTTTTTTATTTTCTGTCGGTCTCCGTGGGTTTCTATGGGTCTATATAAGTTTCTGATTCTCTGTGTATCTCTGTGGTTATCTGTGGGTCTCTATGAGTCTCTGTGGTTCTACATGAGTCTCTGGATCTCTGTGGGTCTCTATGGGTCTCTGTGGTTCTACATGCGTCTGTGGATCTCTGTGGATCTCTGTATGGGTCTCTATGGTTCTATATGAGTCTGTGGATCTCTGTATGGGTCTCTATGGTTCTACATGAGTCTGTGGATCTATTTATGGGACCCTATGGTTCTACATGAATCTCTGTATCTCTGTATGGGTCTCTATGGTTCTACATGAGTCTGTGGATCTCTGTATGGGTCTCTATGGTTCTACATGAGTCTGTGGATCTTTGTATGGGTCTCTATGGTTCTATGAGTCTCTGAATCTCTGTATGGGTTTCTATTGATCTCTGTGGTTCTACATCAGTCTGTGGATCTCTGTATGGGTCTCTGTGGTTCTATATGAGTCTGTGGGTCTCTATGGGTCTCTGTGGTTCTCTATGAGTCTCTGGATATCTGTATGGGTCTCTATGTGTGTGTGTATGGGGAGCGGTAGTGTAGTGGTTAGCGCGCTGCGCTACGAACCCGGCGACCCGGGTTCAATTCCCGCTCATGACAAACACCAGTGACGATTATCTAAACCGGTCCTGGGCCTCCCCTAGGTCGACTCAGCCTCAAATGAGTACCTGGTGCGGTGTGTAAACATCGCCGCTAGGGAGACAAAGGCGGCCGGGCGTGGTGTTGGCCACCCACCCCCTCGTGTACCGTGCTGGCCTTTATAGGTGCTCGCTAACAGCACTTGCCCCAACAGTCTGTTAAGGCTATACGGGGGATCTTTGTCTTTATCTTTGTGTATGTGTGACCTTCATGATGGTGAGCGGGCCCGGGTAAAATTACGTGGCCGGGAGGCAGAGCCTTTCCCTGTTCACCTTGGGGTGCGACAGGGATATCCTCTGGCTCCCACATTATTTAACATCTATTTTGACTGCGTAGATCGTGAAGCCTTCAGTAGCTGTACCGGGGGAATTTCCATTTGGTACAGATATAATGGGAGGCTGATCGACGCCCGGGTGCGATCAAGGGATGGCTCCCTATTGGTCAACCACGTTATGTATGCCGATGATTTGGTAATATCTGCTCATTCAGAAGAGGAGTTGGAGACGCTGCTGCTGAGACTGGAGCATGCCACTAAGAGGTGGGGCCTTACCATCAGCCCCACCAAAACTAAGCACCTGCCTGGGTATTTTGTACCATCGGACACTCCACCCCCACAACTCCCAATCGGTGATGGGGCAGTTGTCGAGAGAGTGGAGAGTTTCCCATACCTGGGCAGTGTGCTTATGACCGGCTCCAGTTTAACAGCAGAGGTCTCACTCCGAATCAGTCGAGCGGCAATATCTTTTCATCGGTTGCGTAACGCTGTGTGGAAGCTACCTGGTCTGTCGCTCCGCACGAAGCTTCAGGTCTTCTCGACCACGGTCATTCCCTCCCTTCTCTATGCTTGCGAAACGTGGACCCCCCTAATGGAGCATCTTCGCCGGTTGGAAACATTTAGGCTGGCCTGCCTACGATCCAGCCTGGGTTTAACCAGGCTGGATTGTGTGAGGAGCTCACAAATCCTTGAAAGATCTGGGCAAAGTCCCATCGGTGAGCTCCTCCGGCAGGCAAGGCTGCATGCCCAGCTACCGCATGCCTAAACAGCTTTTGTTCGGCCGGATCGAGGGGGCTAAACGGGCACGGCACGGGCTAGAGAAGAGATGGAGTGATGTGGTACAGGATGACGTGGAGCTGAGTGGACTTGCCGATGACTGGTACCAGCGGTGTCAAGATCGGCCTCAGTGGAGGAGGCTCGTGAAGGACGCTACTGGGCAGTTGGAGGCATTCGCCCTCCAACAACAACGGAGGGCGGAGGAGCGACGCTCACAACAACGAGCGGAGCGCCGGGTGGCTAAAGCACAGCAAGTTGGTACAGTAGGGGGCACAGGTGGTGCATCAGCCAGTCATCTCGGTCATCTCGGTCAGTCGACCCGTGGCACCTGCTGGGTCTGCCCCGTAACCTCCTGCCGGCGGGCGTTCGACACTTCACGTGGCCTCAAGGTGCACTTGGCCTGGCACAAGCGTCGTGGTGACGTCACCGCCACTTAGTGGCGAATGGCGGTTGTTGTTGTTGTTGTTGTGTATGTGTGTGTCTGTATGTGTGTGTGTGTCTGTATGAGTGTCTGTGTGTATGTGTGTGTGTGCATGTGTGTGTGTATGTGTGTGTGTCTGTGAGTGTCTGTGTGTGTGAGTGTCTGTGTGTGTATGTGTGTGTGTGTATGTGTGTGTCTGTATGTGTGTGTATGTGTGTGTGTCTCTATGAGTGTCTGTGTGTATGTGTGTGTGTATGTGTGTGTATGTGTGTGTGTATGTGTGTGTATGTGTGTGTGTGTATGTGTGTGTCTGTATGTGTGTGTATGTGTGTGTGTCTCTATGAGTGTCTGTGTGTATGTGTGTGTGTATGTGTGTGTATGTGTGTGGCACAAGCGTCGTGGTGACGTCACCGCCACTTAGTGGCGAATGGCGGTTGTTGTTGTTGTTGTTGTGTGTGTGTATGGGGAGCGGTAGTGTAGCGGTTAGCGCACTGCGCTATGAACCTGGCGACCCGGGTTCGATTCCCGCTCACGGCTAACACCAGTGACGATTATCTGAACCGGTACTGGGCCTCCCCTAGGTCGACTCAGCCTTAAATGAGTACCTGGTGCGGTGTGTAAACATCACCACTGGGGAGACAAAGGCGGTCGGGCGTGGTGCTGGCCACCCACCCCCTCGTGTACCGTTCCGGCCTTCATAGGTGCTCGCTAGCAGCACTTGCCCCTACAGTCTGTTCAGGCTATACGGGGGATCTTTGTCTTTGTTGTCTGTATGAGTGTCTGTGTGTATGTGTGTGTGTATGTGTGTGTGTATGTGTGTGTCTGTATGTGTGTGTGTGTATGTGTGTGTATGTGTGTGTATGTGTGTCTGTATGTGTGTGTGTATGTGTGTCTGTATGTGTGTGTGTATGTGTGTGTGTATGTGTGTGTGTATGTGTGTGTGTATGTGTGTCTGTATGTGTGTCTGTATGAGTGTCTGTGTGTATGTGTGTGTGTATGTGTGTATGTGTGTGTGTATGTGTGTGTGTATGTGTGTGTGTATGTGTGTGTGTATGTGTGTGTGTATGTGTGTGTGTATGTGTGTGTGTATGTGTGTGTGTATGTGTGTGTGTCTCTATGAGTGTCTGTGTGTATGTGTATGTATGTGTGTGTGAGTTACCACTGCAGTGCCTAACGGCCTACAGGAACCTTCTTCTCCCGCACTGCCCCTTGGCAGCTCCTGCTGCTGCTGCTGAGGTCGCGGCCACTGCTGGTGACACGGCGGTGGTGGTGGTGGTGGTGGGGAGGGAGGGGTGGGTGTGGTGGTGGGGAGTGAGTGAGGGGTGTGGTGGTGGTGGTGTAGGTCTATGAGTTCGGGTCTCCATGAGTCTCTATAGATCTCTGTGAGTTGCTGTGGGTCTCTATGAGTATGGGTCTCTGTGAGTTGCTGTGGGTTTCTATGGTTCTATATGAGTCTCTGGATTTCTGTGGGTCTCTATGGGTCTCTATGAGTATGGGTCTCTGTGGGTTTCTGTGAGTTGCTGTGGGTTTCTATGATTCTATATGAGTCTGGATCTCTGTGGGTCTCTATGGGTATGGGTCTCTGTGTGAGTCTCTATGAGTATGGGTCTCTGTGGGTCTCTATGGGTCTCTATGGGTCTCTGTGTGTCTTTGTGGGTCTCTATGAGTGTGGGTATCTATGGGTCTCTATGAGTCTCTGGATCTCTGTGGATCTCTGTGGATCTCTATGGGTCTCTGTGGGTCTCTGTGGTTCTTTACGAGTCTCTGGATCTCTGTGGGTCTCTATGGGTCTCTATGAGTCTCTGGATCTCTGTGGGTCTCTATGGGTCTCTATGAGTGTCTGGATCTCTGTGGGTCTCTATGGGTCTCTATGGGTCTCTATGAGTGTCCGGATCTCTGTGGGTCTCTATGGGTCTCTATGGGTCTCTATGAGTCTCTGGATTTCTGTGGGTCTCTATGGGTCTCTATGAGTGTCTGGATCTCTGTGGGTCTCTATGGGTCTCTATGAGTCTCTGGATCTCTGTGGGTCTCTATGGGTCTCTATGAGTGTCTGGATCTCTGTGGGTCTCTATGGGTCTCTATGGGTCTCTATGAGTGTCTGGATCTCTGTGGGTCTCTATGGGTCTCTATGAGTCTCTGGATCTTTGTGGGTCTCTATGGGTCTCTATGGGTCTCTATGAGTCTCTGGATCTCTGTGGGTCTCTATGGGTCTCTATGGGTCTCTATGAGTCTCTGGATCTCTGTGGGTCTCTATAGGTCTCTATGAGTCTCTGGATCTCTGTGGGTCTCTATGGGTCTCTATGAGTCTCTGGATCTTTGTGGGTCTCTATGGGTCTCTATGAGTCTCTGGATCTGTGTGGGTCTCTATGGGTCTCTATGGGTCTCTATGGGTCTCTGTGGGTCTCTATGAGTCTGTGTGGGTCTCTGTGGGTCTCTATGGGTCTCTATGAGTCTCTGGATCTCTATGGGTCTCTATGAGTCTGTGTGGGTCTCTATGGGTCTCTATGGGTCTCTGTGGGTCTCTATGGGTCTCTATGAGTCTGTGTGGTTCTCTGTGGGTCTCTATGGGTCTCTATGAGTCTCTGGATCTCTATGGGTCTCTATGGGTCTCTGTGGGTCTCTATGGGTCTCTATGAGTCTCTGGATCTCTGTGGGTCTCTATGGGTCTCTATGGGTCTCTATGAGTCTCTGGATCTCTGTGGGTCTCTATGGGTCTCTATGAGTCTCTGGATCTCTGTGGGTCTCTATGGGTCTCTATGAGTCTCTGGATCTCTGTGGGTCTCTATGGGTCTCTATGAGTCTCTGGATCTCTATGGGTCTCTATGAGTCTGTGTGGGTCTCTGTGGGTCTCTATGGGTCTCTATGAGTCTCTGGATCTCTATGGGTCTCTATGGGTCTCTATGCGTCTCTGTGGGTCTCTATGGGTCTCTGAGTCTCTGGATCTCTATGGGTCTCTATGAGTCTGTGTGGGTCTCTGTGGGTCTCTATGGGTCTCTATGAGTCTCTGGATCTCTATGGGTCTCTATGGGTCTCTGTGGGTCTCTATGGGTCTCTATGAGTCTCTGGATCTCTCTGGATCTCTGTGGGTCTCTATGGGTCTCTATGAGTCTCTGGCTCTCTGTGGGTCTCTATGGGTCTCTATGAGTCTCTGGATCTCTGTGGGTCTCTATGGGTCTCTATGAGTCTCTGGATCTCTGTGGGTCTCTATGGGTCTCTATGGGTCTCTATAAGTCTCTGGATCTCTGTGGGTCTCTATGGGTCTCTATGGGTCTCTGGATCTCTGTGGGTCTCTATGGGTCTCTATGGGTCTCTATAAGTCTCTGGATCTCTATGGGTCTCTATGGGTCTCTATAAGTCTCTGGATCTCTGTGGGTCTCTATGGGTCTCTATGAGTCTCTGGATCTCTGTGGGTCTCTATGGGTCTCTATGGGTCTCTATGAGTCTCTGGATCTCTGTGGGTCTCTATGGGTCTCTATGGGTCTCTATGAGTCTCTGGATCTCTGTGGGTCTCTATGGGTCTCTATGGGTCTCTATGGGTCTCTATGAGTCTCTGGATCTCTCTGGATCTCTGTGGGTCTCTATGGGTCTCTATGAGTCTCTGGATCTCTGTGGGTCTCTATGGGTCTCTATGAGTCTCTGGATCTCTCTGGATCTCTGTGGGTCTCTATGGGTCTCTATGGGTCTCTATAAGTCTCTGGATCTCTATGGGTCTCTATGGGTCTCTATAAGTCTCTGGATCTCTGTGGGTCTCTATGGGTCTCTATGAGTCTCTGGATCTCTGTGGTCTCTATGGGTCTCTATGGGTCTCTATGAGTCTCTGGATCTCTGTGGGTCTCTATGGGTCTCTATGGGTCTCTATGAGTCTCTGGATCTCTGTGGGTCTCTATGGGTCTCTATGGGTCTCTATGGGTCTCTATGAGTCTCTGGATCTCTCTGGATCTCTGTGGGTCTCTATGGGTCTCTATAAGTCTCTGGATCTCTGTGGGTCTCTATGGGTCTCTATGAGTCTCTGGATCTCTCTGGATCTCTGTTGGTCTCTATGAGTCTCTATGGGTCTCTATAAGTCTCTGGATCTCTATGGGTCTCTATGGGTCTCTATGAGTCTCTGGATCTCTCTGGATCTCTGTGGGTCTCTATGGGTCTCTATGAGTCTCTGGATCTCTGTGGGTCTCTATGGGTCTCTATGAGTCTCTGGATCTCTCTGGATCTCTGTGGGTCTCTATGGGTCTCTATGAGTCTCTGGATCTCTGTGGGTCTCTATGGGTCTCTGTGAGTCTCTGGATCTCTGTGGGTCTCTATGGGTCTCCGTGGGTCTCTATGGGTCTCTGGATCTCTCTGGATCTCTGTGGGTCTCTATGGGTCTCTATGAGTCTCTGGATCTCTGTGGGTCTCTATGGGTCTCTATGAGTCTCTATGGGTCTCTGGATCTCTGTGGGTCTCTATGGGTCTCTATGAGTCTCTGGATCTCTGTGGGTCTCTGTGGGTCTCTATGAGTCTCTGGATCTCTGTGGGTCTCTATGGGTCTCTATGAGTCTCTGGATCTCTGTGGGTCTCTATGGGTCTCTATGAGTCTCTGGATCTCTGTGGGTCTCTATGGGTCTCTATGGGTCTCTATAAGTCTCTGGATCTCTCTGGATCTCTGTGGGTCTCTATGGGTCTCTGTGGGTCTCTATGGGTCTCTGTGGGTCTCTATGAGTCTCTGGATCTCTATTGGTCTTTATGGATCTCTGTGGGTCTCTATGGGTCTCTATGAGTCTCTGGATCTCTGTGGGTCTCTATGGGTCTCTGTGGGTCTCTATGGGTCTCTATGAGTCTCTGGATCTCTCTGGATCTCTGTGGGTCTCTATGGGTCTCTGTGGGTCTCTATGGGTCTCTATGAGTCTCTGGATCTCTCTGGATCTCTGTGGGTCTCTATGGGTCTCTATGAGTCTCTGGCTCTCTGTGGGTCTCTATGGGTCTCTATGAGTCTCTGGATCTCTGTGGGTCTCTATGGGTCTCTATGAGTCTCTGGATCTCTGTGGGTCTCTATGGGTCTCTATGAGTCTCTGGATCTCTGTGGGTCTCTGTGGGTCTCTATGAGTCTCTGGATCTCTGTGGGTCTCTATGGGTCTCTATGAGTCTCTGGATCTCTGTGGGTCTCTATGGGTCTCTATGAGTCTCTGGATCTCTGTGGGTCTCTATGGGTCTCTATGAGTCTCTGGATCTCTGTGGGTCTCTATGGGTCTCTATGAGTCTCTGGATCTCTGTGGGTCTCTATGGGTCTCTATGAGTCTCTGGATCTCTCTGGATCTCTGTGGGTCTCTATGGGTCTCTATGAGTCTCTGGATCTCTGTGGGTCTCTATGGGTCTCTATGGGTCTCTATGAGTCTCTGGATCTCTGTGGGTCTCTATGGGTCTCTATGAGTCTCTGGATCTCTGTGGGTCTCTATGGGTCTCTATGAGTCTCTGGATCTCTGTGGGTCTCTATGGGTCTCTATGAGTCTCTGGATCTCTCTGGATCTCTGTGGGTCTCTATGGGTCTCTATGAGTCTCTGGATCTCTCTGGATCTCTGTGGGTCTCTATGGGTCTCTATGAGTCTCTGGATCTCTGTGGGTCTCTATGGGTCTCTATGGGTCTCTGTGAGTCTCTGGATCTCTCTGGATCTCTGTGGGTCTCTATGGGTCTCTATGAGTCTCTGGATCTCTCTGGATCTCTGTGGGTCTCTATGGGTCTCTATGAGTCTCTGGATCTCTGTGGGTCTCTATTGGTCTCTATGGGTCTCTGTGGGTCTCTATGGGTCTCTATGAGTCTCTGGATCTCTGTGGGTCTCTATGGGTCTGTGTGGAATCACCCCTTCGGTGTGTTTTAGCTGCTGCTTTACATTCCCACGCGATAATGACGATGGCAATCAGCCACTTGGGTTGGGCAGCTTTCATTCTTGATGCCCAGGTGGTCGCTTCTGATAAAGACCGATACAGCAGCTCACTTGGGGCCTAACAGCTGCTGACATGAACACCGTTTAGTTTAGTTTAAAGGAGACGCGTCGATAAGTTAAAACTTAAAACAGATATACTGTCCCGTGACCTCCTCCTGCACCTAGCCTGGCACAGCAGTCAACCCATGGCACCTGCTGGGTCTGTCCCGTGACCTTCTCCTGCACCTAGCCTGGCACAGCAGTCAACCCACGGCAACTGCTGGGTCTGTCCCGTGACCTCCTCCTCCTGCACCTAGCCTGGCACAGCAGTGCAACCCATGGCACCTGCTGGGTCAGTCCCGTGACCTCCTCCTGCACCTAGCCTGGCATAGCAGTCAACCCATGGCACCTGCTGGGTCAGTCCCGTGACCTCCTCCTGCACCTAGCCTGGCATAGCAGTCAACCCATGGCACCTGCTGGGTCTGTCTCGTGACCTCCTCCTGCACCTAGCCTGGCACAGCAGCCAACCCATGGCACCTGCTAGGTCTGTCCCGTGACCTCCTCCTGCACCTAGCCTGGCACAGCAGTCAACACGTGGCACCTGCTGGGTCTGTCTCGTGACCTCCTCCTCCTGCACCTAGCCTGGCACAGCAGCCAACCCATGGCACCTGCTGGGTCTGTCCCGTGACCTCCTCCTCCTGCACCTAGCCTGGCACAGCAGTCAACCCATGGCACCTGCTGGGTCTGTCTCGTGACCTCCTCCTCCTGCACCTAGCCTGGCACAGCAGCCAACCCATGGCACCTGCTGGGTCTGTCCCGTGACCTCTTCCTCCTGCACCTAGCCTGGCACAGCAGTCAACCCATGGCACCTGCAGGGTCTGTCCCGTGACCTCCTCCTCATGCACCTAGCCTGGCACAGCAGCAGTCAAACCATGGCACCTGCTGGGTCTGTCCTGTGACCTCCTCCTCATGCACTTATCCTGGCACCGCAGTCAACCCATGTCACCTGCTTGGTCTGTCCCGTGACCTCCTCCTCCTGCACCTAGCCTGGCACAGCAGCCAACCCATGGCACCTGCAGAATATGTCCCGTGACCTCCTCCTCCTCCTGCACCTAGCCTGGCACAGCAGCCAACCCATGGCACCTGCAGGGTCTGTCCCGTGACCTCCTCCTGCACCTAGCCTGGCACAGCAGCCAACCCATGGCACCTGCAGAATCTGTCCCTGTGACCTCCTCCTCCTC
>WFAB01003115.1:0-20941 GCA_018977245.1 Lethenteron camtschaticum | reverse complement strand
CAAAACAGTGGCAAACAGTGGCAAACACCCAAACACCGGCAAAACAGCAAACACCGGCAAAATAGTGGCAAAACACCGCAAACAGTGCAAACACGGGCAAAACACCGGCAAAACAGTGGCAAACACCGGTAAACAGTGGCAAACACCGGCAAAACAGTGGCAAACAACCGGCAAACACCGGCAAAACAGTGGCAAACAGTCCGGGCAAACACCGGCAAACCGTGGCAAACATGGCAAACACCCGGCAAACACCGGCCAAACAGTGGCAAACACCGGCAAACAAAGTGGCAAACACCGGCAAACCAGTGCCAAACACCGGCAAACACCGGGCAAACAGTGGCAAAAACCACGGCAACAGTGGCAAACACCAGGGCAAAAACAGTGGCAAACCGGGCAAACACCGGCAAAACAGTGGCAACACGGGCAAAACACCGGGCAAACCACCCGGCAAACACCGGCAAACAGGGCAAAACAGTGGCAAAAACACGGCAAACACGGCAAACAGTGGGCAAAACACCGGCAAACACCGGCAAAACAGTCCGGCAAACACCCCACCGGCAAAACGTGGCAAACAGTGGCAAACACCGGCACCAAACAGTGGCAAACACCAGCAAAACACCGGCAAACACCGGCAAACACCGGAAAAAACAGTGACAAACAGTGGCAAACAGTGGCAAACCCCAACACCGGCAAACAGCAAACCGGCAAACCCAAACAGTGGCAAAAAACATCAAACCGGGCAAACACCGGCAAAACAGTGGCAAACAGTGGCAAACACCGCAAAACAGTGGCAAACAGTGGCAAACACCGGCAAACAGTGGCAAACACCGCAAACAGTGGAAACACGGGCAAACACCGCCAAAACAGTGGCAAACACCGGTAAACAGTGGCAAACACCCGGTAAACAGTGGCAAACACCGGCAAAACAGTGGCAAACACCGGCAAACACCGGCAAACACCGGCAAACACCGGCAAACACCGGCAAACACCGGCAAAACAGTGGCAAACAGTGGCAAACACCGGCAAACAGTGGCAAACAGTGGCAAACACCCGGCAAACACCGGCAAACACCGGAAACACTGGCAAACCAGTGGCAAAACCAGTGGCAAACACCGGCAAACACCCGGCAAAACACCGGCAAACAGTGGCAAACACCGGCAAACACCGGCAAACAGTGGCAAAACACCGGCAAACACCGGCAAAACAGTGGCAAACAGTGGCAAACACCCGGCAAACACCGGCAAAACAGTGGCAAACAGTGGCAAACACCGGCAAACAGTGGCAAACACCGGCAAACAGTGGCAAACACGGGCAAACACCGGCAAAACAGTGGCAAACACCGGCAAACACCGGCCAAAACAGTGGCAAAACACCGGCAAACACCGGCAAAACAGTGGCAAACAGTGGCAAACACCGGCAAACACCGGCAAAACAGTGGCAAACAGTGGCAAACACCGGCAAAACAGTGGCAAACAAACACCGGCAAACAGTGGAAAACACGGGCAAACACCGGCCAAAACAGTGGCAAACACCGGCAAACAGTGGCAAACACCGGCAAAACAGTGGTAAACACCGGCAAACACCACACAGAAAACAGTGGCAAAACAGTGGCAAACACCGGCAAACAGTGGCAAACACCAGAAAACAGTGGCAAAACAGTGGCAAACACCGGCAAACACCGGCAAACACCAGAAAAACAGTGGCAAAACAGTGGCAAACACCGGCAAACAGTGGCAAACACCGGTAAACACCAGAAAACAGTGGCAAAACAGTGGCAAACACCGGCAAACAGTGGCAAACACCGGCAAACAGTGGCAAACACCGGCAAACACCGGCAAACACCCGGCAAACACCGGCAAACAGTGGCAAACACCGGCAAACACCGGCAAAACACTGGCAAACACTGGCAAACACCGGCAAACTGTGGCAAAACACCGGCAAACACCGGCAAAACAGTGGCAAACAGTGGCAAACACCGGCAAACACCGGCAAACAGTGGCAAAACAGTGGCAAACACCGGCAAACACCGGCAAACAGTGGCAAAACACCGGCAAACACCGGCAAAACAGTGGCAAACAGTGGCAAACACCGGCAAACAGTGGCAAACACCGGCAAACACCGGCAAAACAGTGGCAAATAGTGGCAAACACCGGCAAACACCGGCAAACAGTGGCAAACACCGGCAAACAGTGGCAAACACCGGCAAACACCGGCAAACAGTGGCAAACACCGGCAAAACAGTGGAAAACACCGGCAAACAGTGGCAAACACCGGCAAAACAGTTGCAAACACCGGCAAACACCGGCAAAACAGTGGCAAACACCGGCAAACAGTGACAAACACCGGCAAACACCGGCAAACACCGGCAAAACAGTGGCAAAAACCGGCAAACAGTGGCAAACACCGGCAAAACAGTGGCAAACACCGGCAAACACCGGCAAACACCGGCAAACACCAGAAAACAGTGGCAAAACAGTGGCAAACACCGGCAAAACAGTGGCAAACACCGGCTAACAGTGGCAAACACCGGCAAACAGTTGTAATAAAAGGACTCAGACACTTCTTTCTGTCTTCGTGTCCTTTATTGGGTTCTTGTCTTCTCCCACACGGCACTCTGTTATAACTCTGTATTTATAGCCCCCGGCTGTTGACTGCTATTATAGCTTCCTTTCTCTTCCCGCAGACTCTCTGCTTCATCTACCGTAACCTCCTCCCTGCAGACTCGCTGCTACCCCTATGCAGACTCTCGCTGCCACCCCTATGTGCAGACCCTCTGGCTGCTACTGTATGCAGACCCGCTGCTGACTCTGTATGCAGCCCCGCTGCTGACTCTCTGTGCAGCCCCGCTGCTGACTGCAGCCTCCTCGCTGCTTCGGGTCGGTCACCGCTGGCCAACGGTGCCGATCCTCGCTCCCCCGTGTTCGTGGCGATCTCGCCACTCTCCGCTTCGCCCTTCGTGGCCTCTCTCTGTTCCTGGTTCCCCGTCACTCCCCATCCTCTTCCGGTTCCCCTCCTTCTATAGCCTAACCCCTCACCCCCCCACGTGACCTAACTCCTCCCCTCCTGACGTCACCTCCGGAGGGCCGTTTACACCCGCATTACATCACCCTCCCCCATAAAGAAAATCCAGCCGACCTCGGCTGAATTGCAACCTGACAAGAAATGCGGGTGTAAAGGGCCAACACGTAAAAAGACACGAAGCATGCAACAACAATATAACAAGAACACAACACAATACAATTTTAACGAAACGTGAGGGATTTCGAGCGAGTACGGGTGGCCGGGCCGTCCCGGACGGTCGGCAGACCACCCGCCGAGCGGGAACGTGGAAGGGTTTTAAGGGCGACGGGAGTGAGTTCATCCGTCGCCATTGGAGGCCCGCCACTGTCCCGGTCACGCCCAGAAACATCCCGTAATCGCGTCCGCGGAGGGATAGGAAGAGCTGCAGGTCCCGTTGGTTCCGCGGCTCCGGATCGGCATCCCACGAGCGGAACGTCCTCCTTCCTGCTGCGTCACGGCCGGCTTGTCTGTGAAGGGTACGACAGGCGCTCTCGCAAGGTCAGCAGACACAGGCAAGGGCGAGTCGGCAGCAACAGACCCCGGCAAGGCAACTTCGGGAGATGACGCATCCGGCCGCGGGGCAATGAATGGCTTCAACCGGGATGTATGCACGAACCAGCGCCGCGAACCAACCTGAACACGCGCCGACTGTGGGTTGGGAACCTCAATGAGGCGGACCGGACCTTGCCACGGTTTGTGTAATTTAGGAGAGGTACCTGGCCGCACCTGTGGGCAATGAAGCCAGGCCAGGTCCCCCTTTTTCCAGGGGCACTCTCCCTTCGAACGTCGGGCACACCGCTCATTCCTGGCCTGGGCTTTGGCCGTAGCCATGCGGGCTCTTTCCCTTGCCTCAGTGACACGGCGAACGTTGTCCTGAATATACTCAGGAAGAGGCTTAACAGGTCCCCTCGCACCAGTTCCCAACTGCTCATTAATCGGCGGCACATTTTCACGGCCGTACATAAGAAAGAACGGCGAGTATCCAGTAGCCGCGTGCGGCGTCATGCGATACGCCGAAAGCACCCCAGGGATATGCAAATCCCAATCAGATTGATTTTCCCCGACTGTATGGCACAGCATGGCGGACAGAGTCCGATTCAACCGTTCCACCATACCATCCGTTTGTGGGTGGTAGGGGCATGTCCGTATCTTTTTAGTTCCAAGAGCCGCACACACCTCCCCCAACAATTTGGACGAAAAGTTACGCCCCTGATCTGTAAGGAGCCTCTCCGGCGCCCCCTTGTCCATTACATACCCAAATAGAAAGGCGTCAGTGATAGACGCCGCTGACTGGTCAGGCAAAGGCCAGGCCATCGGCCAGCGGGAGAGGTACTCCACCCCCACCAGTAAATACTTATTTCCCTTAGCGGATGGCGGAAAGGGTCCCAAAATATCTAACGCCACCAGCTCATTAACCCGAGATACTTGAATCGATTGTATCGGCGGAACATATGGATGTTTAGGCGGCTTACGGCGGGCACAATCGGGACACGCGCGAACGTGACCGACGACATCTGTCGTCATGCCGTGCCAATAATAGTCTCCTTGCAGCGTCAATAGGGTTTTCTGCACCCCCAGATGTAAAAGTGTGTCACAGTGCAAAGATCTGATCAACTCGTACCGCAATGACGCAGGTACAACGAGACGCCAGTGTTCCTGTATCCCTTCCCTCCACATCAGTAACCCGTCTCGGAGAGCAGTTTCCGAAATACCACCCGCACCGAGTTCCTTACCCGCCTTCTCCGTTCGTTTCCGTAACGACACCAAAGAATCGTCCAACATTTGCTCCCGAATCCACACAGACCTCGGAAGACGCAAAATCCCGTCAGCCGGTCCCCCATCAACCGGTCCCGGTGTAAGCAGAGTTTCGAGAACATCCACCGCCAGCGCGACAGGCTGAGGGGGGAGCTGAATCGGTCCACACCTATGCGTCCCCGACGTACACGCACAAGGGGATTGTTGCGGCAACCTGGAAAGTGCGTCCGCGTTAGCGTGACGCACACCCTTCCGATGGTGAATTTGGAAGGAAAATTCTTGCAGCGTGTCCAGCCACCTCGCCAATTGTCCGGATGGCTGGTCCATCTTAAGAGCATACTGCAAGGCCGCATGGTCCGTGCGGACAATAAACGACCGACCGTACAGATACGGTCGAAATTGGCGGAGAAAAAAAACAATGGCCAAAAGTTCCCTGCGAGTGACGCAGTAACGGGTTTCCGCGGGAGACAAAACTCGACTCCCATACGCCACCACACGCTCAACACCACCTTTTGACTGGGACAACACCGCCCCAATACCAGTGTCACTCGCATCAGTATCCAGAATGAAGGGATGTCCAAAATCCGGATAATCCAACGTCGGTGCAGTAGCCAGTAAATCGCGCAGGCTCCGAAACGCCGCCTCCTCCGGCGGTCCCCACACAAATTTATGCCCCTTCCCAGTAAGGAGATGCAAAGGCCTGGCGATAGTAGCGAAATTTGGAACAAACCTCCGATAATATGAGGCGAACCCCAAAAACCGACGCACATCACCCACCGTGGCCGGGGTTGCCCAATCCCGGACACACGCAGTTTTCTCTGGATCCGTGGCCACCCCGTCCGCACTAACAATATGTCCCAAGTATCGAACGGAGCGTTGCAGTAGGTGACATTTCTTAGGCTTGAATTTCAAATTAGCAGAACGCATTCTGGCGAATACAGCCTCCAACCGCAGTAAATGCTCATCAAATGTGCGGCTGAAGACTATAATATCATCTAAATAAATGAGACATGTCTCCCACTGCAACCCCGTCAATACCAACTCCATCAACCTCTGAAAAGTGGCAGGGGCAGCATTCAACCCCATCGGAAGACAGTTAAATTGGAATAACCCCTGCGGCGTACGGAAAGCTGTCTTTTCTCGCGAGGGCTCGTCAAGGGGGAGCTGCCAGAAGCCCGAAGAAAGATCTAGCGTTGAAAAAAACTTAGCCCCTGACAAGGCGTCGAGAGAATCGTCCATACGCGGCAGGGGATACGCATCTGCCACCGACACTTTATTCAACTTCCGAAAATCCACACAAAATCGCAATTTACCATCCTTCTTTTTAACCAACACAACAGGCGCGCCCCATGGGCTATTAGACGGAGATATAATATCCGCTTTCAACATGTCTTCCACTGCCCCTCGAACATGCTCACGCTCAGCCGGACTCATCCGACGCGAGTTCAAACGGATAGGGGCAGCGTCCCCCGTGTCGATATGATGAGAGAGCAGCGAGGTGCGTCCCAAGTCCAAATCGTCCGAGCTAAACACATCGGAATAGCTCGATAATAATTTATGAATCGCACAACGCTGCTCGGCGGAAAGGGCCGAATTTTCCCCACATAATTCGGCGATCCAACGATCATCAACCCCTCCATCGTGTGAAACACCACCCACCAGCCCCCCGTCCGGCAGGTCACTCTGAGCCGTAAACGCCGTAGTGGCATGTGCCACAACGGTACCAGCCGGCACACACACGCTTTCAGCACTCGCATTTAACACCTGCAAAAACGGGCGCTGATCTGGACGGACAATAGTTTGCGCCCCTACCAGCGCTAAGCCGCCCGTAACCGCGGCGGACGGCGACAGCAAAATCCCAAAAGCACCCTGCCGACCCGGAACCGGCTTCCGGTATCGTAAGGGAATGAGCATCTGAGAGCCAGGTGGAATATCAACCGAAACTTCCGATAGCGCCTGCACCTGGGCGACAGGAGCCGGTCGCCCCCAGGCGGACTGTAAAAATGCCAATTTTCGGCCCCCCGGTAGTTCTATGCAATTTTCATTGATTCTAATTAGAATGGGCATCTTAGCCAAAAAATCCGTACCCAACAGGCAAGTAACCGCCAGGGACCTCGAAATCAACACAACGCCCGAGGCCGAGACACCCCCGATAGAAATGTTAGCGTCCACCTGTCCCACGATGCCCATACTACCCCCGTTCGCAGCGATGCAGGAAGCGTAAGCCGGCCTCACGGCCCCCGGTGGGATGTTCAAAAGATGGAATATCACATCTGAAATAATGGTCGCGGACGCACCGGAATCCACCAAAATACGTACGTCCACCCCTTGGATGGACCCAGGTACAGTGGACGAACCGGTAGCGGCCGCGACAACCCGCCGAGCCAGCTTACGCCACTGCGTTATCGAGCGACAAGGCTCAGATACTGGCCTCCCGCATTTAACAACATCCGAGTCGCATAACAACGGCGATGAGTGAGGTGTCAGGCCTTGCCGGGTGTCTGGTGCGCACCGACTTGCCTGTGCCGGAGGGTCTTTCTTTGGGGCGTCCGCTGTCGAGGCCTCCTGCTGGGGCGGCCCCGGAACCCGGGCCCAGCAGTCTCTGGCATAGTGGCCCCGACGGCCGCAGCGGAAGCAGTCGACGTCGGGGCGGCGCGCAGCGGGCACCCCGTCCCGACGCGGCCGCACCGGCGGCGGAGCCCGCGGCCCCGGCCCGCTCCGGGCCGGCCACGGAGTAGAGGCAGCCGACAACTCCTTCTGGCCGGTCGCATCCGGCACGTACACGGCCTTTGTAGGGTCCCACCCTACGGCCCTCCCATCGACGACAGGACCGCCCGTCCACGCCGTGACCTGTTTCCAGCGGCGGAGATTGAACTGGGCGTCCAAACACTTGGTCGCGGCCCGGGACGTGAGTTTTTCGTGACCGCACGCCGGCATAGGAATGCCAAGATCTCGGGACAACTCCAACATCTTCCCCAAGATGAGTGGTTCCAGCAGGTCAGGCTCCGTCTCCGGGTAAGCGGCCATAGCGAGTTCCAACACGGCGCCCCTGTACGCTACAGGCGACTCCTCAGGTGCGCGTTGCCGCTGCACGAATCGGCGATGGGCGTCATCCGGTGGCTCGTACGCGTCCGCCATTTCATCGAACACCCCTCGCAGAGTTTTCTTCTTCGCAGCTTTTATAGAGCGAAAAAAACGAACAGACTCATCATCAAGAAGAGTCGGGAGCACCTCCAGTGCCTCAGCGTCCGTCCACCTTGCCGTACGTACCGCCGCCAAAAATCTACAGGCGAACGCACTCCAATCGCCCCCGATGGAGAATTCTTTGACGGTTGTAAGGTGACGACTGCGACTCCTTGGCTTGCTTCCGTCCGTCGCTGACTCTTCCGGCGGTAAGTTCAGCAAGGCGTCGCAACGCGGTGTCGCCAAGATGGCGGACGATCCTCGCGGCGGTCCCAAAATGGCGGCTTCCCGCCTTCCGTGGTGCGCCACGCCCAAGATGGCGTCTTCACGCCGCGTGGCCGATGGCGGCGCCATCGAAGACAATCCGGGCTCCTGCCGATCACCACCATCACCATCCAACGCCGCCCTTGGCGTGACAAGGTCACACAACTCAGTGATGACATTTTTGAGAGTTGCCAGTTGCTCCGCCATCCGAGTCCATCTTAAATCCTCGTCCTTCAACGCAGATGGGTCGGACGAAGCGGCAACCTCCTCGACACCCGGGCCCTCACGGATCTCTCCCTCCGCCGAAGCGAAGCCGACCGCAGGAGGAAGATCGTCGTCGTCCGAAGATGAAGCCGACGCCGGAGATGGAATATTCTTTTTCCTCAATTGTTTCGCCATGCCGTTTCACTTCTGACTCCAGTGTAATAAAAGGACTCAGACACTTCTTTCTGTCTTCGTGTCCTTTATTGGGTTCTTGTCTTCTCCCACACGGCACTCTGTTATAACTCTGTATTTATAGCCCCCGGCTGTTGACTGCTATTATAGCTTCCTTTCTCTTCCCGCAGACTCTCTGCTTCATCTACCGTAACCTCCTCCCTGCAGACTCGCTGCTACCCCTATGCAGACTCTCGCTGCCACCCCTATGTGCAGACCCTCTGGCTGCTACTGTATGCAGACCCGCTGCTGACTCTGTATGCAGCCCCGCTGCTGACTCTCTGTGCAGCCCCGCTGCTGACTGCAGCCTCCTCGCTGCTTCGGGTCGGTCACCGCTGGCCAACGGTGCCGATCCTCGCTCCCCCCGTGTTCGTGGCGATCTCGCCACTCTCCGCTTCGCCCTTCGTGGCCTCTCTCTGTTCCTGGTTCCCCGTCACTCCCCATCCTCTTCCGGTTCCCCTCCTTCTATAGCTTAACCCCTCACCCCCCCACGTGACCTAACTCCTCCCCTCCTGACGTCACCTCCGGAGGGCCGTTTACACCCGCATTACACAGTGACAAACACCGGCAAACACCGGCAAAACAGTGGCAAACACCGGCAAACACCGGCAAACACCAGAAAACAGTGGCAAAACAGTGCCAAACACCGGCAAACACCGGCAAACACCGGCAAACACCAGAAAACAGTGGCAAACACGGCAAACACCGGCAAACAATGACACGTGTGTGTGTGTGAGTGCCTGTTGCGGTGCGTAAACATCGCCACTGGAAAGACAAAGGCGGCCGGGCGCGGTGTTGGCTACCTCACCCCCTCGCGTGCCGTGCAGGTCTTCATAGGTGCTCGCTAACAGCACTTGCCCCAACAGTCTGTCGAGGCTATACGGGGGATCTTTGTCTTTGCCATGTGTGCTTGATGAGAGCCGCTGTGCAATCGTGAGCACGCACGCGGCACACAACACACGCGCACCCCCCACAGGTCGACTCGGCCTCAATAGAGTAGCTGGTGCTGTGTGTCAACATCATCGTCACTGTGGAGACAAAGGCGGCCGGGCATAGCGTTGACCCCCACCTCCCCCCTCGCGTGCTGTGCCGGCCTCCATAGGTGCTCGCTAACAGCACTCGCCCCAACAATCTGCTGAGCCTATACGGGGGAATCTTTGTCTCTGTGTTTGCTGTGCGGGTTCGTGGTCACGTTTGTATGCGGGCGGAGTGGTGGCGCAGCGGTTAGCGAGCTGCGCTTAAAAACGAAAACCTTCATTGCGGTCGCTGCTCGCGGCGAACAAATCGGCCGCGAGCGAGATCCATACACCGGCTCTGGGGTGTCCCTGGGGCCAGACTCAGCCACACGTGGACACCTGGATGTGGAGCACGAATAATCATCACTGGGGGCACAAGGGAGAGCCGATGGCTGCTACGCCATCCACGTTTTGTGTGCCAATGCCCGGCCTGTGGAGCTGCTCACGCGCGTCATTTGCAACGACACTCTTCCAAGGTACGCGTGCACGTTCAACTTCTTTCGCACCGTACGTAGCCAACCGTGCTAATCAGACGTGCAGTGTTGGGTCCATGGGCAGTGTTAGTCTATGGGTAGTGTTGAGTCTATGGTGCAGTGTTAGTCTATGGTGCAGTGTTGAGTCTATGGTGCAGTGTTGAGTCTATGGGCAGTGTTGAGTCTATGGGGCAGTGTTGAGTCTAATGGCAGTGTTGAGTCTGTGGGCAGTGTTAGTCTATGGACAGTGTTGAGTCTATGGGCGGTGTTAGTCTATGGTGCAGTGTTGAGTCTATGGTGCAGTGTTGAGTCTATGGGCAGTGTTGAGTCTATGGGCAGTGTTGAGTCTATGGGCAGTGTTGAGTCTGTGGGCAGTGTTAGTCTATGGACAGTGTTGAGTCTATGGGCGGTGTTAGTCTATGAGCAGTGTTGAGTCTATGGGCAGTGTTAGTCTATGAGCAGTGTTGAGTCTATGGGTAGTGTTGAGTCTATGGGTAGTGTTGAGTCTATGGTGCAGTGTTAGTCTATGGTGCAGTGTTGAGTCTATGGTGCAGTGTTGAGTCTATGGGCAGTGTTAGTCTATGGTGCAGTGTTGAGTCTATAGGCAGTGTTGAGTCTATGGGGCAGTGTTGAGTCTATGGGCAGTGTTGAGTCTGTGGGCAGTGTTAGTCTATGGACAGTGTTGAGTCTATGGCGGTGTTAGTCTATGAGCAGTGTTGAGTCTATGGGCAGTGTTAGTCTATGAGCAGTGTTGAGTCTATGGGTAGTGTTGAGTCTATGGGCAGTGTTGAGTCTATGGGCAGTTTCGATTTAAAGCTTTCGTGACTGCAGGGATTCATCTTCTTGTTTCTTTCGGTAAAGTCACGTAGAAGGGAAGTAATAAAATAATAAAAATAAAACATAATAAAACAATTCTCACGACGTTTCGGCTACAACGCAAGCAGCCGTCTTCAGGTGAAGAATGAGACACTACCAAACTAGGAGCTTATATATAAGCTGCATTGGGGGTTGAAGAGCGCCTTAACAAAAAGAATGTGCATGTGAAGAGGGATTTAGCATATTCATGGAAAATGCGTAGGCGTTGGGCGGGGGGTGTCAAAGTCATATTATGCCCATGCATTATGCAGGATCAACAGCAACCAAGGGGGTGCAGGGATTAGCAGTAACAACGGAAAGGAATGCTAATGATATGTAGCTGCAGTTACTCAACAACCACGTAGAAAACTAAAGTGTAAACTTTAGTTTTCTAGTTTTTTATGTAGTTTACACTTTAGTTTTCTACGTGGTTGTTGAGTAACTGCAGCTACATATCATTAGCATTCCTTTCCGTTGTTACTGCTAATCCCTGCACCCCCTTGGTTGCTGTTGATCCTGCATAATGCATGGGCATAATATGACTTTGACACCCCCCGCCCAACGCCTACGCATTTTCCATGAATATGCTAAATCCCTCTTCACATGCACATTCTTTTTGTTAAGGCGCTCTTCAACCCCCAATGCAGCTTATATATAAGCTCCTAGTTTGGTAGTGTCTCATTCTTCACCTGAAGACGGCTGCTTGCGTTGTAGCCGAAACGTCGTGAGAATTGTTTTATTATGTTTTATTTTTATTATTTTATTACTTCCCTTCTATGGGCAGTGTTGAGTCTATGGGTAGTGTTAGTCTATGGGTAGTGTTAGTCTATGGGTAGTGTTAGTCTATGGGTAGTGTTAGTCTATGGTGCAGTGTTGAGTCTATGGGCAGTGTTGAGTCTATGAGCAGTGTTGAGTCTATGGGTAGTGTTAGTCTATGGGCAGTGTTAGTCCATGGGCAGTGTTAGTCTATGGGCAGTGTTGAGTCTATGGGCAGTGTTGAGTCTATGGGTAGTGTTAGTCCATGGGCAGTGTTGAGTCTATGGGTAGTGTTAGTCTATGGGTAGTGTTAGTCTATGGGTAGTGTTAGTCTATGGGTAGTGTTAGTCTATGGTGCAGTGTTGAGTCTATGGGCAGTGTTGAGTCTATGAGCAGTGTTGAGTCTATGGGTAGTGTTGAGTCTATGGGTAGTGTTAGTCTATGGGCGGTGTTAGTCCATGGGCGGTGTTAGTCTATGGGCAGTGTTGAGTCTATGGGCAGTGTTGAGTCTATGAGCAGTGTTGAGTCTATGGGCAGTGTTGAGTCTATGGGCAGTGTTGAGTCTATGGGTAGTGTTGAGTCTATGGGTAGTGTTAGTCTATGGGCGGTGTTAGTCCATGGGCGGTGTTAGTCTATGGGCAGTGTTGAGTCTATGGGCAGTGTTGAGTCTATGAGCAGTGTTGAGTCTATGGGCAGTGTTGAGTCTATGGGCAGTGTTGAGTCTATGGGTAGTGTTGAGTCTATGGGTAGTGTTAGTCTATGGGCAGTGTTAGTCCATGGGCAGTGTTAGTCTATGGGCAGTGTTGAGTCTATGGGCAGTGTTGAGTCTATGGGTAGTGTTAGTCCATGGGCAGTGTTGAGTCTATGGGTAGTGTTAGTCTATGGGTAGTGTTAGTCTATGGGTAGTGTTAGTCTATGGGTAGTGTTAGTCTATGGTGCAGTGTTGAGTCTATGGGCAGTGTTGAGTCTATGAGCAGTGTTGAGTCTATGGGTAGTGTTGAGTCTATGGGTAGTGTTAGTCTATGGGCGGTGTTAGTCCATGGGCGGTGTTAGTCTATGGGCAGTGTTGAGTCTATGGGCAGTGTTGAGTCTATGAGCAGTGTTGAGTCTATGGGCAGTGTTGAGTCTATGGGCAGTGTTGAGTCTATGGGTAGTGTTGAGTCTATGGGTAGTGTTAGTCTATGGGCGGTGTTAGTCCATGGGCGGTGTTAGTCTATGGGCAGTGTTGAGTCTATGGGCAGTGTTGAGTCTATGAGCAGTGTTGAGTCTATGGGCAGTGTTGAGTCTATGGGCAGTGTTGAGTCTATGGGTAGTGTTGAGTCTATGGGTAGTGTTAGTCTATGGGCAGTGTTAGTCCATGGGCAGCGTTAGTCTATGGGCAGTGTTAGTCTATGGGCGGTGTTAGTCCATGGGCAGTGTTAGTCTATGGGCAGTGTAAGTCCATGGGCAGTGTTAGTCTATGGGCAGTGTAAGTCCATGGGCAGTGTTAGTCTATGGGCAGTGTTAGTCTATGGGCAGTGTTAGTCTATGGGCAGTGTTAGTCTATGGGCGGTGTTAGTCCATGGGCAGTGTTAGTCTATGGGCGGTGTTAGTCTATGGGCGGTGTTAGTCTATGGGCAGTATGTACGCGTGCACGTTGAACTTCTTTCGCACCGTACGTAGCCAACCGTGCTAATCGGAGATCCCTGTGGGGAGGTGGGGGGGGATGCGTAGCCCCAGGGAGGAATTGCAGTGACACGTTGTTATTAGTAGTGTAGTGGATTCGAATTAGGTGCACACACACGCAGCTTGGAGGCAACACTATGTATTAACGGTGAGTGATATAACACCGTACATGAGGTGGTGACCACCTTCCTCAACTCACTAACACTCTGGGACACGACACAGACTGGACCAGGCAGGCGACGGGCTGCCTGGTCCAGGACGACGACCCGGGACTTGAGGAGCGATGATGTCGTCTTCACTTCGGAGTACAACAGCCCCCCGCTCTGTGTTCACACTACGCTTATATCCCCTTCACAGGCCACGCCTCCCTTCCCCCACCTCACGGGAGGTCTGGGTCCCTCCACCACGTGACCCCCCAGGCACCCCCTTGGGGCCCCAGCCTTCGTACGGGCCGACACAGTAGTGACGTATTATGTCACTACAATTGTATTAAATGCGTGGACACAACCAAGGGGCAATTAAAAAATAAATTAAAATAATTCGCTAACTGTTCACCCACGTCTGGAAACGAGTTGTCTTGAACCATTTGGACATCTGATTCCCCATATGGCGGATGTTGTCAGTGTAGGGAGGAGTTTCTCAGCCAATGCAACAATTTCCACGAACCGTACAGCCCCCCGCCCCCCACCCAGCCACCCCTGGTGACAAAAGACGCATTCCCTTCCCTCTCGAAAGGGCAGCACTACAAAATAATTCACATTAGCAGACCATAAAAACCCCCAATAGAAAACCGAACACGTGCGTCGACGAAACGGTCGCGCAAAATGTGGCGGCGCAAACCACCGCTCCCCGCCGCAAGCGCCGGCCCCGAGCTCGCGAACGCTTTCGCCCTCGGCAGCTTCTCTCCGTCGACGTCCGCGCTGCCGATCCAACACTCTAAAGAGGACAGACGCACGCGGGGAAGCGTCACGGAATCCACGCGTGTGCGTGGTTTCTCTTCCTTTTCTCAGCATCTAACATCGGTAGCCATACGAATGACTTCCACGGGTGTCATGCTGTCGATTACACTGCGGAATTCGCTTTGGGGCGTGCAACGCGTCTGCCCTCTGCTGTCCGTAAACTGAAGTTCACGAGGAATACATTTTTTTTTCAGGCTGGTTGCGCGCTGTCCCAAGCTTGTTGGAACGGTTTGCGGTTCATGACGCCGGTCGCCCTGGTAAATCGTGCCGGGTGTACGAACCGCAAGCAACACGCGCCCTCTGTTTCACAGCGGACGTTAAAGATTCCGTGACGTTTTTGGAAAAATGCAGTTGGCCATTTGTGCCGACGTCAAGGTCCAAAATGATCAAACATTGCAAAAATGAGCTCGTAAATTACTTAGCTCTTATATATTTTGAAAAACTGTGAACAATTGTTTTATTTGACTACTAGATGAGGCCCACTGAACTATGTAGCACTCTTTCCCGAGCGACCTGCCCATCACTAGTGACAGCTGCACGAAGTGGCTTGTCGTGTGGACATTTATATCAGCCAAACACTCTAGACGCACGTTTGTAAATGTGGAGTGACAAACCGGAGAAAAAATCCACGCGACCACGGAAATAAAGATATGCAAGCTCAAATATGCAGGCACCAGGGTTGGGATCGAACCCACGATCTCCTGCACACCAAGCAAGGAAGTTAACATCTCGCCACCGTGGCGCCCAGTTAAAGCAACGGTGCACTTAATTGGAATAGCCAAGGGCAACATCGCCCCCTACTGGAAGACTCTTGCCCGCTGGCAGGCCGATGCTGCGCTGCCTTGTAGCACCAAGGGACAGCGATCGACCGCGCGTCCCCTCGGCTTCAATGAGAACTACATCTGTCCGCGAGAGCGATCGAGGTGAGATGTGCGGCGCCGTGAGATGCCGGGGACATTTAAGCGCCACCGGATGGGCATCTTTCAAAAGCAACGTTCAGACTGAGCGTTCTAGCGAGCGGCATTTCATCCCGTTCTGAAAATAGCTTCTTCACTGCGGCTGAATGCATTGCACAATGTGTCACTTACAACAAGAAAAACAAAACCGTGAACCACACTGAGCCATCACTCAATCAGTACAAGCCAATACACCCCAATCAGTCACGACTAGAGCAACACAACACAACGACCCTGTAGACGTGCAACAGTGGGCTCGTGTTGGTCACACGGTGACGTGACGTGCCACCATTGGCACGAGGCATGCTGAGTGTGACGCCACAGGCAGTGACAAGGGCAGACCTGTGGTCAAGCGTCGCTTGGATGAGGACCTCCCTATGGCGTGCAGGTCGCGGGGGTCGTGTCACCGCACTTGAGCGCGCTGAAGGCGGCGGGGGGAGAAGACACGTTGCGTAGCAGTGCCGACAACTTCGCCGTAGAGTTAGATAGCGAAGACACATCTTGC
The DNA here is from genome assembly GCA_018977245.1 of Lethenteron camtschaticum. Classification (NCBI taxonomy): domain Eukaryota; kingdom Metazoa; phylum Chordata; class Hyperoartia; order Petromyzontiformes; family Petromyzontidae; genus Lethenteron; species Lethenteron camtschaticum. The sequence goes on along the minus strand of WFAB01003115.1, from coordinate 5,059 downwards.
ACGCGGGTGGAATCTGCAATATCACGAGATTTTGGACGATTTTTGACCCCCCCCCCCCTTCGTCACACGGCGTCATAAAAAGTGAGACCCCCCCCCTCATATATGACGTCACAAAGCTCTGCCCCCCCCCCCAAAAACATGCTTCAAATCGCTTTAAACTATTGTCATTGTGTAGTGCGTGTTTAATGTGGCGCTGCACTCTGATGTTGTAGGAGAAAACATTTATTACAAAGTCTATTTAATTAAGTAGAACGTGTCGTCTATGTTTATTTAAAAAGTTGCGCATTTTGATGTGACGTCACATTTCTCAAACCCCCCCCCTCGTCACACATCGTCACAAATATCTGACCCCCCCCCCCAGGTGCGTGACGTCATTTAATGTATTCACGCTCTAATTTATTCAGTTACGGGGTCGCTCGTTGTGGGCGGAGCGTGGCTTGTAACCCGAAAGTGACGTCATGTCACTTGCTGCTGCCGCGTGACGTCACGAGGTAACAGGAAGCTGCCGCTGCAGCTGCGTGCTTACTGAACTCCGAGGTGAGAATTTCTCATCGTTGTGGTGGTTGTTGTGGTTGTTGTTGTGGTGGTTGTTGTTGTGGTTGTTGTTGTTGTGTACCAAGGTAGAGCCTCGCTGTTTCTCTCTCTCAGGGATGTCAACTGAGTAGCAGCGAGTGTTGGAATCGATGTCCAGATTGGAACTTTGCCCCGCGGGGCCTTGCCTCCTGCCCTCGCCTGATGGCATTCAAGTTTAATTATCTCGCTCAAGATAAATTTGTCTTCACGCGGCTCGCTACTCTGTAACTTTGGTTCACTGTAGATATTAACGCAGTTTTTTTTCGTGTTTTTTATCAGCCCAAGCCCGCTTGAGCTGCTGTACCGCTCTCGTTTACAGAAGCGCCCTGCCCACAACAACAACAACAACCACCACAACAACAACAACCACAACAACAACAACCACAACAACAACAACCACCACGAGGTGAGGCTTGTCAACAGCATGGCGCTGTTCACTCTGGACGCGGCACCGCGAGTCGGTGTCTGTGGGTCACAGGCGCTCAGCGCCGCGTGCCGCTGTTCACTCTGAACGAGTGGAGGGGGGCACCGCGGGGGGGGGGGGGGGCAGGAGGTAAATCCACGCCGCCGCCACGGGGAGAGGGAGAGACACGGGGAGCGCCTCGGCTGTGTCGGTTGATCCTCCATTCTTTACTCGGTGGAGTGACGCAGCATTAATGTCACCGCTAGAAACCTCCTGGTTCCACCAGCCCACAGGGGATTATTGTGTCCGTCCGTCCGTCGTGCATCCAGAAATGGGAGGGGTGGGGCTGGGTGGAGAGGGGAGGGTGGGGAGGGGCTGGTCACCCCGTGGTGCCCTTATAAAACTCAACGTTTCACCTACTCACGCCGGCTTGTGCCCGCCCTCACAGTCGGGCATATTTGCGGAATACACCACGCCGCCGTTGACCCTGCAGGCCATTGACCGAGCAACCCAACGTTCCTACCAGCTCCCTCCGCAGGAATGAGGTAATGGTGTGCTGGGTGAATAATCAAGAGACACACACTCACCCAAATGCAAACAAAGTTAAGAGCCCACAAAGACGCACACTTTGGCACGTAAGTTTGCCTACCACATAGCTTTACATTGGTGTGTGTATGCTCATAAGTTTACTCTCAGGCACGAATATACTGATTTTGTACAATCTACAATGGCCTATTGTGTGAGAACAATATCCCGTCTGACAATGAAACAAAGGCAGACTTTTCACAGACTAAGATGTCGACATTAATGATTTTACTCCAGAGTACTTTTTAAAACATGATTCAAAGTTTAGGTGTGTCTTTCCGCATTGCAATAATGGCACAAGTATTAAATGTGGGTGTTTGAGGTTATCTCGGCCAAATACTCCCAACAACTATGTCATACCCCACCCTTGAGGTACACTGCAAGGTCCAGAGACACGATGTCTCATATCCTGTGTTAAAGCCTTAAGGCAGACAACTGTACAGTTTGTCTTTATGTCCTACCAAATTATTTTATGAACGTAATACAAGGGCAGCAACAACACATCTAAAAACTGCTGTTTGGATTTCCTTGACTTAAATACAACTCTCCAACGATGTAAATGGCCATGAGCGGTTAGGAGAGCTTCTTTACCAATGCTGTTTATTGAATGAGTGTTGCAGTAAATCATCCAGTACTTTGTTGCAGTGCCACACCTGGTTCAGAGTTGCACCTGCCACTGTGACTTTGAAGTTCACGTATGAGTACCATTATGCACCTGTGTCTGATTAGTTTACATTTATATTGGCACCGAAGCAAAAACGGATGACAAGGGAATTCTAAAATGTATATTCATTGATGGATTTACCGCCAAATAACACTTTATGTAGTACTGTAATTTAATTACCCACCTTTTTAATCTGCTTCCTAAAAAAAGCTAGCGTTTTAGAATATCTTACATTTGTGCGTAAAGTACGAATAGCTTTTAGAGGACTTTTTTGTACATTTTCCACCATGCACATGAAAACCAGATGATTGGCCTTGCTTCTAATTCCTTCTACGGGAATGCTTTGAAATTGCATCATGGGTGTAGTAATGACTAAACCATACCAACCTCCATCTTTCCCCAATCTCCAGATGTATCAAATTCTGAGCATAGCAGGTCACGGCTCTCGGGTGAAAGCAGTTCCCCCAGTTGGTACAGGTGCAGCCTGAGGAAGGCTGCTGGCAATTGAACACAGTCCTTTTTGTTGTACACATTCACACACTGGGTCTGAAGAAATTAATGGCACGAGGAGTGGGATTTAAGCCATGGCTGCATTCTCGGCACATACCGTAATTAAAATGTTTGCCCATATTTACAGACTTGTGTTGGTGAAAAAACCCCAGCAATCTTGGGCCAGATTGCTCTTTAAATCTGGGTCTGCAGCGTGGGACGGCACCACCTTAAGTATTTTTCAAACGAAAAAAAATCGGCAGTGTGGAATGTCCATGTGTTTGCACAATGGGAACGCTTGCCAGAGTGAACCTTTCTCCAGATGAACCTTTCATTTAAATTCACATTGCTGTCAAAAAGTATTTACAGAGAAATGTGCACCATGAAATGTGCGTAGAGCTAAGATAATGGCAAAGGAGGAGTTAAGTTTGATAAAAACAAGAGTTTTAAAATGATCTTTGAATACAATGTTTCTTTAACTCTTGAAAAATATACTTTTAAGCGGTACGAGATGGCACAGATAAGAGTGGGGATAAAAAAGGCACGTGTCTTTATCATCCATTTCCATTACATTAATTTCCATACTTGTTTCACTTAGAGGGCATTTAGACAATGTAGAGATGATCCCGATTCATGTAATTGCTTAGCTTGCTGGTATTATGCCACGTGTTTAAATTACTTTGTATTTAGACTATGAAATATATTTTCAACTCCATTTCTTGTTGTGGTACATTCATTTTCGTGAAGTACTTTATTCCGAAAACAATTACAAGAATAATTAAATATGTTTTGTTGTTGTTGCAAATCAGGCACTCTCATCCTGAATAACCGTTCAGCAGGAAGCGGAGAGTGGGAGTGTGCGCGCAGTGAAGGACAGTGGCCTTGAACAAAACCGCCGGCTACTGAAGAATATGTACAGCGTTGCCGACCTGCTGGGCTTCCCATGGCTTCAGGTCGGGCAGGAGGCCGACATCCGGCAGCAGCAGCAGCACACAGCCTCCACTCCGGATGGAGCCGCCCCGGTCAGGGCTGGAGCAGGGGTTTCCTGGCCAGGATGTGTGGCACGACGCACCGCCCGCTCCCCGCGCCACATGTCACTCCAGCCTGCCACTACAAGAGCACCCCGCAAGGGCCGAGCCCTCCAGGGAAAGGGCAGAGCTCGTAAGTGAAAAGGCGAACTATGAAGAGGGGCAAATGCAGCCCCAAAGCCCCCCTGTGACCATAAGGTGAGGAGCTCGCTGGAGAAAAACGCACCGTCAAAAAAGTTCAGCATTTTTAGACATCATTTCCTTTCTTTGACTGCTGTGTCATTTGCCTGAAATGAAATGTGCTTGTACTCTGTTTGAACAGCTGTAACATAATTTCCTTTGAGAAACGAACAGATTACACAAATGTATATGTATGCATATATGCTGCTTATACAGTACTTACTGTATGCCTATAAAAAAAACACTGGCTTATGCATAGAATGTGACAAGAGTGCATTACGTCGACTATTAATACTTAAATAGAATAGGTTTCACCCTTTCTGGCAATAAACCAGGAGTTAAGATTTCCAAACACCACATAGATACCTTTACGTGATGCTTGAACACCCCTATCTAACACATCAATAGGCTGCAGGATTTATGCTGACCAGTCAAACAATATACACACATTTTAAACTATTAATTCTTACGTGCACAATTCTCTGCAAGTACTCTGATCACAAGAATCATTTTCAAATGTTAATCGATGCAGTTACATGCCTAGATATACACCTGTGGGCAGATTATATGAATGCCCACTGTTGGTGCAATTAAAATACAATATAATTGACCGAAATGAGAATCCCTGGTAAGCTTGCTGTGGTTGCATCCTGGCAGCCGTACCAGGCACATTATTTTATTTTTGTCTCGTTTTAAAGTGCTGCATGCATCATTTATGCCATGGATAGTTACTCAGTGGAACAACTGCAGTTCCCAGTTTTATTTGTTTGTTTGTTTTCCACTGCTGTGCTAACTTTACGCCACAACTCATTCGGCCACGGTTTGGTTTTACACTCTCATCATTTATGTGGGTGAGTAGAAAGTAATCACAATCAACTGGCAACAGGGTGGTACACCGGCTATGTGAAAGATGTACTCCTGAAGACATATGAGCTCAGACATGGTATGTTGAAGTTTGGATTTCACCAAGGCAACATCAACTTCACGGTCTTGGCTTCCGTTTTGGGGATTATTATGCTGATGTTCATGCCCCCCACCCCACATACTGAAAGTTTCTTCCAACCCATGAAATACCAATAAAATGTTGTCACCCTTGTAACAGACATGGCAAATATAATACAAAGACTGAGCCAAAGG
>WFAB01003114.1:0-20953 GCA_018977245.1 Lethenteron camtschaticum | reverse complement strand
GAGTGTGAGTGGAGCTGAGTTTGAGTGTCTGTGTGAGTGTGTGTTTCTCTGTGTGAGTCTGTGTGTGAGTCTGTGTGTGAGTGTGAGTCTGTGTGTGAGTGTGAGTCTGTGTGTGTGAGTGTGTGTCTGTGTGTGAGTGTGAGTGAGTGGTGGTGGAGCCGTGTGAGTGTGTGTCTGTGAATGTGAGCCTGTGAGTGTGAGTCTGTGTGTGAGTGAGTGGTGGTGGAGCCGTGTGTGTGTGTGTGAGTGTGTGTGAGTTTGTGTGAGTTTGGAGCCGTGTGTGAGTGTGTGTCTGTGTGTGTGAGTGTGAGTTGGAGTGAGTGAGTGTGAGTGAGTGAGTGTGAGTGAGTGTGAGTTGGAGCCGTGTGAGTGTGAGTGAGTGTTAGAGCCGTGTGAGTGTCGTGTGAGGTGAGTGTCTGTGTGAGTGTGAGTGAGTGTGAGTTGAAGCCGTGTGAGTGTGAGCGAGAGGCACTCACCACGTGGCTGAGAGAGTGGAGGAGGTGAGTGATTCCGACTCTGGGAAGCTCTCCCTTATATACACGCACTCGCAGGCGCGCACACACCCACACGCACACACGCACACACACACTGGCAGACCTACAAAGAGCGCACACACGACACTGGCACACACGGGACTGGCACACGTGCAAAGGCGGGCGGGCACACACACACACACGTGCACACACACACGCACACATGCACACACACGCACACATGCACACACACGCACTGGCAAACGTGCAAGCACACGCACTGTGACACACAAAGACAAAGGTCCCACGCGTGGCCTTTCGCGCTCTGCTGGGGCAAAGTGCGGTTCGCGGCGCCTTTCACGTTCGACACGGGGGGGGGGGGGCTAGCACCACGCCCGGCCGCCTTTGTCTCACACACACAAAGACAAAGATCCCCCGTGTAGCCTTAACAGACTGTAGGGGCAAGTGCTGTTAGCGAGCACCTATGAAGGCCGGAACGGTACACGAGGGGGTGGGTGGCCATCACCACGCCCGACCGCCTTTGTCTCCCTAGTGGCGATGTGATGTTTACACACCGCACCAGGTACTCATTTGAGGCTGAATCGACTTAGGGGAGGCCCAGGACCGGTTCAGATAATCGTCACCGGTGTTGGTCGTGAGCGGGAATCGAACCCGGGTCGCCAGGTTCGTAGTGCAGCGCGCTAACCGCTACACTACCGCTCCCCACACACACACGTACACACACACGTACACACACACACGTACACACACACGTACACACACACGTACACACACACACGCACACACACACGTACACACACACGTACACACACACACACGCGTAAGTAGAACTTCCTTCGCACCGTACGTAGCCAACTGCTAATCGGAGGTGCGGGGGAAGGACCACAAACTAAACACGACAAGAAGAAGAGGAGGAGGAGGCAGTTCTCCAGAGATGAGATTTCAGCACCGCTCATAATCCCACGAAGATGAAATCAGGGATTGCAACGGGTGAGCAGTGAGTTGAGTGGTGAGTGAGTGGGATGGTGGTGAGCTTCAGGTCATCTCGGCCAGTCAATGACCTCCCTAATGGAACATCTTCGCCGGTTAGAAACATTGAGGCTGGCCTGCCTACGATCCATCCTGGGTTTAACCTGCAGGCTGGATTGTGTGAGCTCACAAATCCTCGAAAGATGTGGACAAAGTCCCATCGGTGAGCTCCTCCGGCAGGCAAGGCTGCGTTGGCTGGGTCATGTAGCCCGCATGCCCAACCACCGCATGCCTAAACAGCTTTTGTTCGGCCGGATCGAGGGGGCTAGACGGGCGCGGCACGGGCTAGAGAAGAGATGGAGTGATGTGGTACAGGAGGACGTGGAGCTGAGTTGACTTGCCGATGACTGGTACCAGCAGTGTCAAGATCGGCCTCTGTGGAGGAGGCTCGTGAAGGACGCTACTGGGCAGTTGGAGGCAGTCGCCCTCCAACAACAACGGAGGGCGGGGGAGCGACGCTCACAACAACGAGCGGAGCACCGGGCAGCTAAAGTGAAGCAAGTTGGCACAGTAGGGGGCACAGGTGGTATGCATCTACCGGTCACCTCAGTCAGCCAACCCACGGCACCTGCAGGGTCTGTCCCGAGACCTCCTGTCAACATTGAGCCTTCGACACTTCACGTGACGGCCTCAAAGTGCACCTAGCCTGGCACAGGCGCCGTGGTGACGTCACCGCCACTTAGTGGCGAATGACGATTCTTGGTATTGGTGAGTGTGGGGTGAGTGGGGTGAGTGTGGGGTGGTGGTGGGTGAGTGTGGGGTGAGTGTGGGGTGAGTGTGGGGTGGTGGTGGGTGAGTGTGGGGTGGTGGTGAGTGTGGGGTGTGTGGGGAGAGTGTGGGGTGAGTGTGGAGTGAGTGTGAGGTGAGTGTGTGGGGGGTGAGTGTGGGGTGAGTGTGGGGTGAGTGGGGGGTAAGTGGGGTGAGTGTGGGGTGGTGGTGAGTGAGTGTGGGGTGAGTGGGGGGTAAGTGGGGTGAGTGTGGGGTGAGTGGGGGGTGAGTGTGGGTGGTGGTGAGTGAGTGGGGGTGGTGGTGAGTGAGTGTGGGATGGTGGTGAGTGAGTGGGGGAGGTGGTGAGTGAGTGGGGGTGGTGGTGAGTGAGTGGGGGTAGTGGTGAGTGAGTGGGGGTGGTGGTGAGTGGGGGTGGTGGTGAGTGAGTGAGTGTGGGGTGAGTGCGGGGTGGTGGTGAGTGAATGTGGGGTGAGTGTGAGGTGAGTGGGGGTGGTGGTGAGTGAGTGTGGGGTGAGTGTGGGTGGTGGTGAGTGGGGGTAGTGGTGAGTGGGTGAGTGAGTGGGGGTAGTGGTAAGTGGGTGGGGGTGGTGGTGAGTGAGTGGGGGTGGTGGTGAGTGGGGGTAGTGGTGAGTGAGTGGGGGTGGTGGTGAGTGAGTGGGGGTGGTGGTGAGTGAGTGGGGGTAGTGGTGGTGAGTGTGGGGTGAGTGTGGGGTGGTGGTGAGTGAGTGTGGGGTGAGTGTGGGTGGTGAGTGGGTGAGTGGGGGTAGTGGTGAGTGAGTGAGTGGGGGTAGTGATGAGTAGGTGAGTGAGTGGGGGTCGTGGTGAGTGAGTGGGGGTAGTGGTAGTGAGTGAGTGAGTGGGGGTAGTGGTGAGTGAATGGGGGTGGTGGTGAGTGAGTGGGGGTAGTGGTGAGTGAGTGGGGGTAGTGGTGGTGAGTGGGGGTGGTGAGTGAGTGAGTGGGGGTAGTGGTGGTGAGTGGGGGTGGTGAGTGAGTGAGTGGGGGTAGTGGTGAGTGAGTGGGGGTAGTGATGGTGAGTGAGTGGGGGTGGTGGTGAGTGAGTGGGGGTGGTGGTGGTGAGTGAGTGAGTGGGGGTGGTGGTGAGTGAGTGGGGGTGGTGGTGAGTGAGTGGGGGTAGTGATGGTGAGTGAGTGGGGGTGGTGGTGAGTGAGTGGGGGTAGTGGTGAGTGAGTGGGGGTAGTGATGGTGAGTGAGTGGGGGTGGTGGTGAGTGAGTGGGGGTGGTGGTGAGTGAGTGAGTGGGGGTAGTGGTGGTGAGTGAGTGAGTGGGGGTAGTGGTGGTGAGTGAGTGAGTGGGGGTGGTGGTGAGTGAGTGAGTGGGGGTAGTGGTGGTGAGTGAGTAGCGGTGGTGGTGAGTGAGTGGGGGTGGTGGTGAGTGAGTGGGTGAGGGGGTGGTGGTGAGTGAGTAGGGGTGGTGGTGAGTGAGTGAGTGAGTGGGGGTAGTGGTGGTGAGTGATTGAGTGGGGGTGGTGGTGGTGAGTGATTGAGTGGGGGTGGTGGTGAGTGGGTGGGGGTGGTGGTGAGTGAGTGGGGGTGGTGGTGAGTGAGTGGGGGTGGTGGTGAGTGAGTGGGGGTGGTGGTGAGTGAGTGGGGGTGGTGGTGAGTGAGTGTGGAGTGGTGGTGAGTGAGTGGGGATAGTGGTGAGTGAGTGGGGGTGGTGAGTGAGTGGGGGTGGTGGTGAGTAAGTGAGTGGGGTAGTGGTGAGTGAGTGGGGGTAGTGGTGAGTGAGTGGGGGTGGTGGTGAGTGAGTAGGAGTAGTGGTGGTGAGTGAGTGAGTGTGGGGTGGTGGTGAGTGAGTGAGTGGGGGTAGTGGTGAGTGAGTGAGTGGGGGTAGTGGTGAGTGAGTGAGTGGGGGTAGTGGTGGTGAGTGGGGGTGGTGGTGAGTGGGTGGGGGTAGTGGTGGTGGTGAGTGGGTGGGGTAGTGGTGGTGAGTGAGTGAGTGAGTGGTGAGTGAGTGAGTGGGGGTGGTGGTGAGTGAGTCAGTGGGGGTGGTGGTGAGTGAGTGAGTGAGTGGTGGTGAGTGAGTGGGGGTAGTGGTGGTGAGTGGGGGTGGTGAGTGAGTGAGTGAGTGGGGGTAGTGGTGGTGAGTGGGGGTGGTGAGTGAGTGAGTGGGAGTAGTGGTGAGTGAGTGGGGGTGGTGGTGAGTGAGTTGGGGGTGGTGGTGAGTGAGTGGGGGTAGTGGTGAGTGAGTGGGGGTAGTGATGGTGAGTGAGTGGGGGTGGTGGTGAGTGAGTGGGGGTGGGGGTGAGTGAGTGAGTGAGTGGGGGTAGTGGTGAGTGAGTGAGGGTAGTGGTGGTGAGTGGGGATGGTGGTGAGTGAGTGGGGGTAGTGGTGGTGAGTGAGTGAGTGGGGTAGTGGTGGTGAGTGAGTGGGGGTAGTGGTGGTGAGTGGGGGTGGTGAGTGAGTGAGTGGGGGTAGTGGTGGTGAGTGGGGGTAGTGGTGGTGAGTGAGTGGGGGTAGTGGTGAGTGAGTGGGGGTAGTGGTGGTGAGTGAGTGAGTGGGGATGGTGGTGAGTGAGTGGGGGTAGTGGTGGTGAGTGAGTGAGTGAGTGGGGTAGTGGTGGTGAGTGAGTAGCGGTGGTGGTGAGTGAGTGGGGGTGGTGGTGAGTGAGTGGGTGAGGGGGTGGTGGTGAGTGAGTAGGGGTGGTGGTGAGTGAGTGAGTGGGGTAGTGGTGGTGAGTGATTGAGTGGGGGTGGTGGTGAGTGGGTGGGGGTGGTGGTGAGTGAGTGGGGGTGGTGGTGAGTGAGTGGGGGTGGTGGTGAGTGAGTGGGGGTGGTGGTAAGTGAGTGGGGGGTGGTGGTGAGTGAGTGAGTGTGGAGTGGTGGTGAGTGAGTGGGGATAGTGATGAGTGAGTGGGGATAGTGGTGAGTGAGTGGGGGTGGTGGTGAGTGAGTGGGGGTGGTGGTGAGTGAGTAGGGGTAGTGGTGGTGAGTGAGTGAGTGAGTGTGGGGTGGTGGTGAGTGAGTGAGAGGGGTAGTGGTGAGTGAGTGAGTGGGGGTAGTGGTGAGTGAGTGAGTGGGGGTAGTGGTGGTGAGTGGGGGTGGTGGTGAGTGGGGGTGGTGGTGAGTGGGTGGGGGTAGTGGTGGTGGTGAGTGGGTGGGGGTAGTGGTGGTGGTGAGTGAGTGAGTGAGTGGTGAGTGAGTGAGTGGGGGTGGTGGTGAGTGAGTGAGTGAGTGGTGGTGAGTGAGTGGGGGTAGTAGTGGTGAGTGAGTGAGTGGGGGTGGTGAGTGGGTGGGTGGGGGTCGTGGTGAGTGAGTGAGTGAGTGGGTGGGGGTAGTGGTGGTGAGTGAGTGAGTGGGGTAGTGGTGGTGAGTGAGTTAGTGGGGGTGGTGAGTGAGTGGGTGGGGGTCGTGGTGAGTGAGTGAGTGGTGGTGAGTGGGTAGTGGTGGTGAGTGAGTGGGTGGAGGTGGTGGTGAGTGAGTGGGGGTGGTGGTGGTGAGTGAGGGGGTAGTGGTGGTGGTGGTGAGTGAGTGAGTGGAGGTGGAGGTGAGTGAGTGGGGGTGGTGGTGAGTGAGTGAGTGAGTGGTGGTGAGTGAGTGAGTGAGTGGGGGTGGTGGTGAGTGGGTGGGGGTGGTGGTGAGTGAGTAAGTGGGGGTGGTGGTGGTGAGTGGGGGTGGTGGTGAGTGAGTGGGGGTAGTGGTGAGTGGGGGTAGTGGTGGTGAGTGAGTGAGTGGGGGTAGTGGTGAGTGAGTGATTGGGGGTGGTGGTGGAGTGAGTGAGTGGGGGTAGTGGGGGTGGTGGGTGAATGGGGGTGGTGGTGAGTGAGTGGTGGTAGTGGTGGTAGTGGTGGTGAGTGAGTGAGTGGGGGTAGTGGGGGTGGTGGGTGAGTGGGGGTCGTGGTGAGTGAGTGGGGGTGTGGTGAGTGAGTGGTGGTAGTGGTGGTGAGTGAGTGAGTGGGGTAGTGGGGGTGGTGAGTGAGTGGGGGTGGTGGTGAGTGAGTGAGTGGGGGTAGTGGTGAGTGAGTGAGTGAGTGGGGTGGTGGTGAGTGAGTGAGTGGGGTAGTTGTGAGTGAGTGGGTGGGGGTAGTGGTGAGTGAGTGAGTGGGGGTGGTGGTGAGTGAGTGAGTGGGGGTGGTGGTGAGTGAGTGAGTGGCGGTAGTGGTGAGCGAGTGGGGGTCGTGGTGAGTGAGTGGGGGTAGTGGTGAGTGAGTGAGTGGGGGTGGTGAGTGAGTGGGGGTGGTGGTGAGTGAGTGGGTGAGTGAGTGGGGGTGGTGGTGAGTGGGTGGGGTGGTGGTGAGTGAGTGGGGGTGGTGGTGAGTGAGTGGGGGTGGTGAGTGGGTGGTGGTGAGTGAGTGAGTGGGGGTGGTGAGTGGGTGGTGGTGAGTGAGTGAGTGAGTGGGGGTGGTGAGTGGGTGGTGGTGAGTGAGTGAGTGGGGGTGGTGGTGGTGAGTGGTGGGTGGGGGTGAGTGGGTGAGGTAGTGGTGGGGTGGGTGAGTGGGGGTGGTGGTGAGTGGTGGTGGTGAGTGGGTGGTGGTGGTGAGTGGGTGGGGGTGGTGGTGAGTGAGTGGGTGGGTGGTGGTGAGTGAGTGAGTGGGGGGTGAGTGGTGGGTGAGTGAGTGGGTGGGGGTGAGTGGGTGAGGTGGTGGTGGTGAGTGGGTGAGTGGGGTGGGTGGTGAGTGGGGTGGTGGTGAGTGAGTGGGGTGGTGGTGAGTGGGTGGGGGTGGGTGAGTGGTGGGTGGGTGGTGGTGAGTGAGTGAGTGGGGGTAGTGGGGTGGTGAGTGAGTGGGGGTGGTGAGTGAGTGGGTGGGGGTAGTGGGGATGAGTCGCGTGATGTGGACTGCTTTGGGTCAATGTTCAATTCCCCAGCCACGTACCGCTACCCCCCCCCTTCATCCCCCCCCCCACTGCCCCTCCCCCCCCTTGTTGGCTCGCGAGGTTTTCATGGCCGAGTCGACCTAGGGGCGGCACCTTCTCGTCGCAGCCGAGTTGACCCCAAGGTGACCACTGCGGTTGCCACCCACTGAGGGGCAAAATCCGGGATGGGGAGTGGAGAGTCGATTTGATGAGTGCGTGCTAGTCGATGGGTCTCTGTGTGAGTCTATGGGTCTCTGTGTGAGTCTATGGGTCTCTGTGTGAGTCTATGGGTCTCTGTGTGAGTCGATGGGTCTATGTGTGAGTCTATGGGTCTCTGTGTGAGTCTATGGGTCTCTGAGTCTATGGGCCTCTGTGTGAGTCTATGGGTCTCTGTGTGAGTCTATGGGTCTCTGTGTGAGTCTATGGGTCTCTGTGCGAGTCTATGGGTCTCTGTGCGAGTCTATGGGTCTCTGTGCGAGTCTATGAGTCTCTGTGCGAGTCTATGGGTCTCTGTGTGAGTCGATGGGTCTCTCTGTGCTAGTCCGACTGTGTCTCTGTGTGAGTCTATGGGTCTCTGTGCTAGTCGATGTGTCTCTGTGTGAGTCTATGGGTCTCTGTGTGAGTCTATGGGTCTCTGTGCTAGTCGATGGGTCTCTGTGTGCCCCACCCCTCCCACTCCCCACCCAGCCCCACCAGCCCCTCCCCACCCTCCCCTCTCCACCCAGCCTCTCCCCACCCTCCCTCTCCACCCAGCCCCACCCCTCCAATTTTTGAATGCACGACGGACGGACACAATAATCCCTGTGGGCTGATGTAACCAGGAGGTTCCTACCAGTATCACTATAGTACTATACCGCCTTCAACTTTCACGAACGACCCGGTGTTTAAGGTTGGCGATTTGTCGCTGTATAGCAAATGAAAAAATACAATTACTTTACCGCGCAAGTTAAAAATGCGTGTGTGTGTTTTAATATTGACGTGTTATTTTTTGTTTATTTCGGGCCCCTTTAGAACAACAAATGCTACAGGCCCCGTTACTCGCTTCACGTGGCACTGAGTGAACGCCGGAGCGACTGCCACAGCGAGTGGCTCTGGCCGCGAAGTTTGATCGCGGTTCGTAAAAATCTGACGTTTCGCGTTTCTTTTCACGGGAAGCAATTTGTTTGGCGAGGCAAGGGAGACTTTCCAAGGGGCTCGTTGCTTTATTTTGGTGATTTCGAAAAGTTATTTGGTTTGGCCATGTTTGTTTGTTGTAGTACGGAGTTAGACTGATGGCCTTAATCTAAGTTGTCTTGTGGTTGTTGTTGTTGTTGTTTGACTTGCATCCCACTGGGATTTTTGCACACAGCGTTGGTGTACGGTGCTTTTTCTGCAACATTTTGCCGTTTTTTCTTGGATTTTCTGTTTGCACTCAGTCACATATTCACTTTAAGATGTTTTGTTGTTCATGTTTTTGTTTGTTGCGTTTGCACCCGATTCAAGAGCCGAATTGCTCACAGCGCTACACCTAATACATGAAACTTGAACTTGAAGTGCCAAGTGACGGCGGGAGGCTTGAAACATTTCATATCGCGCGGGAGAAGCACGTTTTAGTTTCCCCCCAGGCTCGTTTACATCTGCGGAGCTCCGCGTTGTAACTGCGCGCAGCTGAGGTGAGTGAGCGCCGCGAGTGGGACGACTTTGACGGCCCAGGCGCGTCTGGCTTCAAGAGGCGGCCAGGGCATCCAGAGTTTGTGAAGGTGGAAGAGAGTTCACGGGTTAGGGCTGGGCAATGGGCTGGGTAATGGGCTGGGCAATGGGCTGGGTAACGTGCTGGGTAACGGGCTGGGTAACGGGCTGGGTAATGGGCTAGGAAATGGGCTGGGCGATGGGCTGGGCGATGGGCTGGGGATTGGGCTGGGCAAGAGACTGGGTAATGGGCTGGGCAATGGGCTGGGCAATGGGCTGGGCAATGGGGGCAATGGGCGTAGAGGGGATAAACTTTACGCTGCGATATGCGAAATGATGTTTAAGGAAACCAGAGCAGAGAGGAGGGGGGGGTGAGGGTAACTCAAAGATTATTATTGCAGAGGGATCTGCAAGGCCACACACATCATCAGCAGCAGCAGCATCAGCAGCAGCGAGAGAAGAACAATTTGACGACAGAGCAGACCGAGACCGAGACTGAGCAGGGCGCTCATGTTGTGAGAAACAGCACGAGTCTCAAGATGGAGTTCTAGTTTTTAAACAACAACAAACAAACAACACCCCCCCCTCCCCCCCCACAAATCTCTTGTGGATTCCCAGCTCCTCACCTCTCCACGCTGAGGGTTGTGGAGGGTGGGTGGTGTGGGTGGGTAGGTGGATGAGTGGTGAGTAGGTGGCGGTGGATGGTTGGTAGGTGGGTAGGTGGTGTGGTGGGTGGATTTGGTGGGGTCGGTGGGGTAGTGGGTGGAGTGGTTGTTGTGGGTGGATAGGTGGTGGGTGGGTGAGTGGATGGGTGGGTGGTGTGGGTGAGTGGATGGGTAGGTGGTGTGGGTGGGTAGGTGGGTGGGTGGTGTGGGTGAGTGGGTGGTGGGTGGGTGGTGAGTGGGTGGTGTGGTGGTGGGTGGATAGGTGGTGGGTGGGTGAGTGGATGGGTGGTGGTGTGGATGGGTAGGTGGTGTGAGTGGTGGGTGTGGGTGAGTGAGTGGGTGGGAGTGGGTGGGTGAGTGGTGTGGGGAGTGGGTGGTGGTGGGTGGGTGATGAGTGGGTGGTAGGTGGTGAGTGGTGGTGTGGGTGGTGGTGAGTGGGTGGTGTGGGTGGGTGAGTGGTGGTGGGTGGTGTGTGGTGAGTGGGTGGGTGGGTGGGTGAGTGGGTGGGTGAGTGGGTGGGTGGTGTGTGGTGAGTGGGTGGTGTGAGTGTGTGGTGAGTGGGTGGGTGAGTGGTGGTGGTGGCGAGTGTGTGGAGTGGGTGGGTGAGTGGTGGGTGAGTGGGTGGGTGAGTGTGGTGGGTGGTGTGTGGTGAGTGTTGTGGGTGAGTGGGTGGTGTGGATGGGTGAGTGTGTGGTGAGTGGGTGGTGAGTGGGTGGTGGGTGGTGGTGTGTGGGTGAGTGGGTGGGTGGGTGGTGAGTGGGTGGATGGTGTGGGTGGGTGGTGGGTGGGTGAGTAGTGGGTGAGTGAGTGTGTGGTGAGTGTTGTGGGTGAGTGGGTGGTGTGAATGGGTGAGTGTGTGGTGAGTGGGTGGGTGGTGTGTGGTGAGTGGGTGGTGTGAGTGTGTGGTGAGTGGGTGGGTGAGTGGTTGGTGTGTGGCGAGTGTGTGGAGTGGGTGGGTGAGTGGGTGGGTGAGTGTTGTGGGTGGTGGTGGTGAGTGTTGTGGGTGAGTGTTGTGGGTGGTGTGGGTGAGTGTTGTGGGTGAGTGGGTGGTGTGGATGGGTGAGTGTGTGGTGAGTGGGTGGATGAGTGGGTGGTGGGTGGTGGTGTGTGGGTGAGTGGGTGGGTGGGTGGTGAGTGGGTGGATGGTGTGGGTGGGTAGGTGGGGTGGGTGAGTAAGTGGGTGAGTGAGTGTGTGGTGAGTGTTGTGGGTGAGTGGGTGGTGTGAATGGGTGAGTGTGTGGTGAGTGGGTGGATGAGTGGGTGGGTGGTTGGTGTGTGTGGTGTTTATCTCGCGTGGTGACATGAAAGGACATCCGAGTCAGCAGCAGCAGCAGCCCCAGTGACGTGGCCAACTCGATCAATAAAGACCGCCACGCTGCCCGGGACCCCAGCCGCTGCTGCTGCAGCTTCAGCAGCTTCAGCAGCTTAATGAGTAACGAGCGGCGTGAAGGAGGAGGAGCGGTAGCAGCAGCAGCAGCGGTGGCGGGAGAGGTCCCCCAGTGGACCGCGGCCGCTGTTTGCTGGGTCGGGAGCAGATAACCCGGGGGTCAGGGACACGCGCGCGCGTACACACAGAGACACACACACAGAGACACACAGAGACACACACACACAGACACACAGAGACACACACACACAGACACACAGAGACACACCCAGAGACACACACACAGAGACACACACAGAGACACACAGACCCAGAGAGACCCACAGAGACCCAAAAAGACACACAGAGACACACAGAGACACACAAAGAGACCCACAGAGACACACACACAGAGACACACAGACCCAGAGAGACCCACACAGAGACCCACAGAGACACACACTGAGACACACAGACCCAGAGAGACCCACACAGAGACACACAGAGACACACCCAGAGACACACACACACAGAGACACACACAGAGACACACAGACCCAGAGAGACCCACAGAGACCCACAAAGACACACAGAGACACACAAAGAGACCCACAGAGACACACACTGAGACACACAGACCCAGAGAGACCCACAGGGACCCACAGACCCAGAGACCCACAGGGACACACAGGGACAACCCCCCCCCCCCTCTAGGCTTAGGGGAGACACACACACACACACACGGCTCCATTGCCAATAGTGGTGGTGCCATCGCCGTGGCGTCTGTGCCAGGCTACGTGCACAATGATGCTCCCATGTGAAGTGTCGCAGGCCCGCTGGCAGGAGGTCACGGGGCAGACCCAGCAGGTGCCAGGGGGTTGACCGGCTGAGATGAATGCTGGCAGATGCACCACCTGTGTCCCCACTGTACCAACGTGCTGTGCTTTAGCCACCCGACGCTCCGCTCGTTGTTGTGAGCGTCGCTCCTCTGCCCTCCGTTGTTGCTGGAGGGCGACTGCCTCCAACTGCCCAGTAGCGTCCTTCACGAGCCTCCTCCTCCTCCAGAGGCTGATCTTGACACCGCTGGTATCGATCATCGGCAAGTCCACTCAGCTCCACTTCCTTCTGTACCGCATCACTCCATCTCTTCTCCAGCCCGTGCCACTCACCCAACCATCCATCTCTTCTCCAGCCCGTGCCACTCACCCAACCACTCACCCATCCGTCCATCTCTTCTCCAGCCCGTGCCACTCACCCACCACTCACCCCCATCACTCCATCTCTTCTCCAGCCCGTGCCACTCACCCACCACTCACCCAACCATCACTCCATCTCTTCTCCAACCCGTGCCACTCACCCAGACCCACCACTCACCCCATCACCCCATCTCTACTCCAGCCCGTGCCACTCACCCACCACTCACCCCCATCACCCACCCCCATCACTTCATCTCTTCTCCGGCCCGACACGGCCCAGCAGCAGCAGCGTTCGCCGTTTCGCGGTTCGAACCCGTCTGGCCGTCCTGGAGAATACCGCGGGGTGCCACTCACCGCCAGGAGAGAAGCCGTCCCGCTTCACTGCGGGCGGTATAGGTCCCGTGGCGTCGATCGCAAGAGTAACAACAATCTATACACACACACACAATCTATTCTGCTAAATTGCATCTCGATTGGGTTCCTACAGCAGCAGCAATCATCGCGTCCTGCACCCCCCCCCCCCTCGTCCTCCTGGCAGGGCGAGCTCCCCAGTGACAGCCCCCTCCCTGTGCCGCACAGGGACAGCTGCCAGTGGGGGTGCCCCTTCTGAACGCGTCGAGGAGGCTCCGTCAAACCCACGTGACTGACACCCACCACTCGCCTGCTGCCCGCCCTAGGACGGAAGCTGAGATATTTACGACACAATTGGAGCAGAGGATCATTGTATCTTGTGTCAATTTAATGGCAGTGAATCTGGCACGAAACTACGTCATCAAACAATTCACTGCAGTTCACTGTAGCACTGTATTAACGGCAGTGATTCTTGCACGAAAGTACGTCAAACAATTCACTGCAGTTCACTGTAGCACTGTATTAATGGCAGTGATTCTTGCACGAAAGTACGTCATCAAACAATTCACTGCAGTTCACTGTAGCACTGTATTAATGGCAGTGATTCTTGCACGAAACTACGTCATCAAACACTTCACTGCATTTCACTGTAGCACTATTAATGGTAGTGATTCTTGCACAAAACTACGTCTAACAATTTACGGCAGTTCACTGTAGCACTGTATTAATGGCAGTGATTCTTGCACGAAACGAAGTCGTCAAACACCTCGCTTGATGTCACTGTAGCACTATTAATGGCAGTGGATCTTGCACGAAACTAAGTCGTCAAACACCTCGCTTGATGTCACTGTAGCACTATTAATGGCAGTGGATCTTGCACGAAACTAAGTCGTCAAACACCTCGCTTGATGTCACTGTAGCACTATTAATGGCAGTGGATCTTGCACGAAACTAAGTCGTCAAACACCTCGCTTGATGTCACTGTAGCACTGTCTACAACTGACCTTCAATTTGTTCAAATCCACTGCTCTGCTTTCGGTCGCTGGGGTTGAAATAAATTGGATTTCGATACAATATCTGGGAAATCACCGAGACATGTCGATTTTACCGTAATGTAGAAGCATAAGTTAGACTTGCATTTTGTCTCATGTGCTGAAGAAGTAAATAAAGACACCAAATGCGCTTTGTTGTTGCGTAGAATTATTTATTAGATTCACTTTAAATAAAGCAACGTGAAACTTAAAGCGAATTTGCGAGAAAAAAAACATCTCCGCTGGACCTTCTGTGCGAGTGTAAAAATCTACCCCGCTCATGAATATTAATGATGGGGGGTGGGTGGGGCATGTGGAGTGACGTCACACGGGACACACACACGGACATTCTTGGGTCACCAGTGGTGATTATATTCCACGACGACTCACCACCCCTGCAGTGGCATAGCGCCGGCTGCTGGCAGGGAAGGGGATCTGCGGCGTACGGCAGCCCTCAAGTCGGCAGGCCGGGCGAGGTCACGGAAGGTGACCTCCAGGAACCCGCTGGGAGGTTCCAGAAATGGGGCGTGGCCAGAGCGAGGCCACGCCTCCCCCCACTGTGGGGGACCTCGGGGCTGTCGTTGGAGTGGGTCTCCGTTGTGCTGCTGAAGTCAAACGTCGCCGTTCTTCTCGTCATCGTCGTCTTCGTCGTTCCCCTCCTCCTCCTCGTCGTCTTCGCCACCATCTCGGGGCGCCGCCAGTCAGACAGCCCAACAACTGTGCGGGCCGAGCAGCGTCGCCGATAACAGACGGACCGGACGTTAAGTGCGTTAATCCCGACGGAGCTTGTTAATAAAGAAGTGCCTCCAAGTCTAGATTTGAAACTTTCGTGACTGCAAGGATTCATATTCTTAGGTTTTTTCGTTAAAGTCACGTAGGTAAAAAATAATAAAAGTAAAATAAAATAAAACTCACGACGTTTCGGAGGCAACACAAGCTTCCGTCTTCAGGTGGAACCGTCACAGCACGATTGCTTTACCTACGTGACTTTACCTACGTGACTTTACCAGAAAAAAACCTAAGAATAAGTGCCTCCAAGTCTTATCGTCTCCGAGTTAGACACTATACTCCTATTACACTATACTCCACTATAATACTACACTACTATTATTATACTCCACCTATACTACTATTTATATGACCACTACAACTTATATTTTGCGCAATTTTTCAGAAGCGACCCTGGGCCATCACGAATGATAGTTCGACGAAGTTGGCTCATCATCATCAATCATCATCATCCTCATCATCAGGCAGAAGTTTAAGGCAGGAGCCAAATAACTCGAAACGCGTGGTGACGTTGATTCTAAAAATGAGAGAAAATCCGGAAGACCCGGAGACAAATCCACGCGACCACGGGGAGAGAGACACGCAAACTCCAAATATACAGCAGCAGCAGACATCGTCAGGGTCGGGATCGAACCCACGCTCTCCTGCAGACCAGGCGAGGTAGTTAACGTCTCGCTACCTTTGACGTGGTAATGACCACCTCGCAGCGGCACAACTCACGCGGCTACGATCACCCCGATCATTCCGATTCATCCAGCAACAGCATCAACAGCAGCAGCATCAATATTAACAGCAGTACGTTGACGCTGCTGTTGTAGTTAATCAGCAACAGCATCAACCTCAACAACACCAGCATTATCAGCAGCAGCATCATCTGATAATTGTTTTACCTTTAATCTGGCAACAAAACTGACACCTTTTTTTACAAGGAGTCATGTTTGCATAGACCACAATACCTGCGGTCGGAATGCAAACAAAAAAAACACAACTCTGATAATGTATGCACTGTCCATGAAATTGATTGGTCCACACCCGAGACAGCTTTCTTAGAGCCTAGTCTCACATGGTGTTGGACCAGATGACGCCAAAAGGCGCACAACTCAAAGACAATGCATCGTCATCAAAAGCAGCATCAACATCATCATCAACAGCATCATCATCAGCATCAACATAATCACCAACAGCATCACCAACAGCAGCATCATCAACAGCATCCTCATCATCAACACCACCATCACCAGTAGCATCATCATCAACACCAGCATCAACACCGTCATCACCATCACCAGTAGCATCAGCATCCTCATCAACAACATCATCCTCATCAACAGCATCATACACAGCATCAACACCATCATCATCAACAACAGCAGCATCATCATCACCAGCATCAGCAAAATCAACACCAGCATCAACAGCAGCAGCATCATCACCATCATCACCAGCATCATCACCATCACCATCAGCAGCATCATCACCATCACCATCAGCAGCATCATCATCACCACCAGCAGCATCACCACCATCACCACCAGCATCACAACAGCAAGAGTCCACGCAGCAGGCCCAAGACAGGCCCTGCAGAGATGCTCGCGTGGGTCACGTGGTGGTTGTTGTTGTTTTTATTATCGACTTGACGCGCAGGATACATTCACTATTCACTACCCAGGGGGGGTTTGGCACATTACTTGTTTTTCTCTTTCGGAAGCAGGGCTCTGTACAAGGGACGAGAGAGTCACGCCGGGGGAAGGGGGGGGCGAGGGAGGGCCCCTTCCCTTTGGTGGCAAATTGGGGAAGGGCAGGGAAGGGTAGAGAAGGGCAGGGCAGGTACGGGCAGGGCAGGGTAGCCGCCCACCCCCCGTTCCATCGCAAAGAAGTTGAAGCGGTTAGATAAAAATCGCACAACAGACATGAAATCAGTATTTAGTTTACGTGTACACCACTGTAATCATAATCATAGCAGCAGCAGCAGCAGCACAAAGCAGTTGGTGGCAGCAGGCACCCGAGTCCTCGGGCGCGACTGCCTAGAATAACTTAGGAAGGTCTCAATATCTTACAGGTTCAGAGTTTTGATTCGTATTGTTGTTGTTGTTCCGTGCCAACTCCGCTCCGTGTCTCTCTTCTCTCTCGTTGCGGCTCTTCACCAACATCGCCATTCGCGGGACCGGTGGTGGCCGCATCTGACGCTACGACACCTCGCGACACACTTCACTGGAGCAGCACCGCCACCGCCACCACGGTGCGGCGGTGTTACATCTGACTGCGGGAACCTGGTCACGGATGGTACGTGGCACCCCACCAGGGCAGGGGAGCCCCACCAGGGTGGCACTCCCCAGGGGAGCCCCACCAGGGCAGTGGGCTCCCGCTACCCTGGTGTTGGTGGTGGGGTTCAACCGCTAGGGCAGGAGAACCCCAACCCGGGCGCCAGGTGTGCCATGGCGGGTGCCAGGCTGGGTGCCATGGCGGGTGCCAGGCTGGGTGCCATGGTGGGTGCCAGGGTGGGTGCCAGGCTGGGTGCAAGGCTGGGTGCCAGGCTGGGTGCCAGGCTGGGTGCCAGGCTGGGTGCCAGGCTGGGTGCCAGGCTGGGTGCCAGGGCGGGTGCCATGGCGAGTGCCAGGCTGGGTGCCATGGTGGGTGCCATGGTGGGTGCCAGGCTGGGTGCCATGGTGGGTGCCAGGCTGGGTGCCAGGCTGGGTGCCAGGCTGGGTGCCATGGTGGGTGCCAGGCTGGGTGCCAGGCTGGGTGCCATGGCGGGTGCCATGGCGGGTGCCAGGCTGGGTGCACGTGTCCAGATCTGCGCAACTTCTGACACGGGGCATTTCACGCTGTGGAGCGGCAACCTAGAGAAGTCGGTCAACCACCATCACCACCACCACCACCCACCGGTCCAGACCCCCGGGGTGATGGCGGCAATGGAGCTTCACGGGAGGCGGACGCTCTTGCCAACAACACGTCACCACCACCACCGCCACCACCACCATCTCTGCCGCCACCACCACCAACACAACCACCGCCACCACCGCCACCACCACCATCTCCGCCACCACCGCCACCACCACCACCACCGCCACGGAGCGCGTCGTGTTACTGACAGCGGGGTGACAACTTGACGCAGCTCCGTGGCGGCACGTGGGTCGGGGGGGGAGCTGCCCGTCTGGGCCTCGCAGATTCGCGTGGAGCGAAGGTCTCGCTCGCGTACAGAGGCCGAGGCGCGGCTCTGCAATTCCTCTCTCACGCCACTGCTGGCGGAAGGGGCTTGCTCTAATAGAGACTACGGGTCTCTATGCGAGCCGATGGGTCTCTATGCGAGTATGTGGGTCCATGGGTCTCCATGCGAGTATGTGGGTCCATGGGTGTCCATGCGAGTCCACGGGTCTCCATGCAAGTCCATGGGTCTCCATACGAGTCAAATGAAATCCCGCGCACCGGGGAGCGGTGGCGCAGCGGTTAGCGCGCTGCTGCCCTACGAACCCTGGCCACCTGATTACGAACTCTGGCTCACTGCCGCCACCACCACCAGCGGTGACGACTCAACCTCGAGTGTGAGTCTCCTAGTGTAGCGGTGTAGCGTAGTGAACATCGCCACCGGGGAGACAAAGGCGGCCGGGCGCGGTGCTGGCCACCCGCCCCCTCGTGTGTCACCAGTGCCGGCAGCCTTCACAGGTGAACAGCACTTGACCACACGGTTGTTGTTGTTGATTATCCTTGTTGTTGTTGCTGTTGTGGATGATTTACCCCATCCACTAAGATCGCAAGGACTGCATCTCGAGAGGGAGAAGAAGAAAAAAAGCAACCCCAAGGGAGGGGACCGCTAGCACGGCCCCGGCAACCACGCGGAGCACGGAGCACGGAGAGAGGAGATGGAGGAGGATGATGATGATGATGTGGTCACTGCGTGGCATGGAGGTCAGGAGCCGGAGCCGCCGGGAGCTGGGATTCTGGTCCGGGATTCGGCTCCAACCGTGGAGATGTTACCCTGCGGTCTCCAGCGGAGCGGTGAATTCACGGGCTGAGCCCGGGGCAACAGGGGATTACACAGAGATCCAGAGAGACCCATACACTCACATACACTCGCATAGAGACTCAAACTCCCATAGAGACCCATAAACTCGCATAGAGACTCAAACTCCCATAGAGACCCATAAACTCGCATAGAGACCCATAGAGAACCATAGAGACCCAGAGCCTCGAATAGACCCATAGAGACCCATAGACTCTCATACACTCGCATAGAGACTCAAAAACTCGCATGGATACCCATAAACTCGCATGGAGACCCAGAGCTGCTCATAGAGACCCATAGAGACCCAGAGCCTCGCATAGACCCATAGAAACCCATAGACTCTCATAGAGACCCATAGAGACCCATAGACTCTCATAGACCCATAGAGACCCATCGAGACCCATCGACTCTCAGAGACCCATGGAGACCCAGAGCCTTGCATAGACCCATAAACTCTCATAGAGACCCATAGACTCTCATATAGAGACCCATAGACTCTCAAAGAAACCCATAGAGACCCATAGACTCTCATAGAGACCCATAGAATTACACAGGGACCCATAGAGACCCACCGCCTGTGGTTGAACTGGGTTCTCGAGGCTGGCAGGGTGGAGATGGGCTCAGGCCGGTCACCGACCCCAACCACACTCACAGCTTAGCCTCAGCCGCGTGAGAGTCTACGGGTCTCTGTGTGGGGAGTCTACGGGTCTCTGTGTGCGAGTCTACGGGTCTCTGTGTGCGAGTCTACGGGTCTCTGTGTGCGAGTCTACGGGTCTCTGTGTGCGAGTCTACGGGTCTCTGTGTGCGAGTCTACGGGTCTCTGTGTGGTGAGTCTACGGGTCTCTGTGTGAGAGTCTCTGTGTGAGAGTCTATGGGTCTCTGTGTGAGAGTCTCTGTGTGAGAGTCTACGGGTCTCTGTGAGAGAGTCTCTGTGTGAGTCTATGGGTCTCTCTGTGGTGAGTCTACGGGTCTCTGTGCGAGTCTACGGGTCTCTGTGTGAGTCTACGGGTCTCTGTGTGAGTCTACGGGTCTCTGTGTGAGTCTACGGGTCTCTGTGTGAGTCTAGGGGTCTCTGTGTGAGTCTACGGGTCTCTGTGTGAGTCTACGGGTCTCTGTGTGAGTCTACGGGTCTCTGTGTGAGTCTACGGGTCTCTGTGTGTGAGTCTACGGGTCTCTGTGTGTGAGTCTACGGGTCTCCGCGAGTCGCTGTTGACCAGGCTGAGGGCACCTTAAAGCCGGATGAGAGATCGCCGCTTTAAATCACCTCGTGGTTGGGCGGCAGGAAAAAAAGAAACCCGGCTTGGAACGCGGCAGGAGCAGCGGCAGCAGCAAGGGCAGCAGCAAGGGCAGCAGCAAGGGCAGCAGCAGTCGGTCTCCGGCCGAGCGAAACCAAGGCGGTCGGCCTCGCTGGTCAGTGGGGGGGGGGGGGGGGGAAGCAGCACGCCGATGATCACAAAGACACCCGAAGCCACTGAAACGATATCCACACAATCTAGGAGCACATTCGGCGGGACGAGGGAGGCGCGTGGGCGGGGGGGGGGGCAGCGACGACAGGAATATTAAGCGGTACGAGTGGGTGTTACTTTTAACTTTGTCGCCCCGTTTCGCGTACGGGACAGACGGGAAAAAAAACAAAAAAATCAAACGTCCGGTTAATGCTTTCGCGATAACCACGATAAGAATTATACACATATATATATATATAGTGTGTGTGTGTGACGTACGAACAGAAAATACACCGTGGGAGCAGAGAAGTCAAGAGCCACGATTCTCAAATACAAATGACGTTCCGTGTTGCGTCTCTCTCTCTCGCGCACTCGGGATCACTTCGGATGGAAGCAGTTATTAGAATTATGACAATAACATCTTAAAACTAGCGGTCACTCGGTACAATACACTGGAAATGAAATGCAAAACTACGCTGTATAATACATGTAATTATATATATATTTATATATTTTTTGTAGTTATCATCATCATTATTATTTATAGACTGGAAGGACGGGTCAGTTGTACAACGTTGCTTCTGTGTGTGTCGTGAGCTGCCCGCCCGCACCCGGCCAGAGCAGCTCACCGCGCTCGCTCACCCACCGCGCTCACCGCGCTCGCTCACCCACCGCGCTCACCTCGCCGGCTCACCGCGCTCACCCACCACGCTCACCCACAGCGCTCACCCACAGCGCTCACCTCACCCGCTCACCCGCCGTGAGCGCTCGTGGCCAGCGAGCGAGCGGCTCCCGCCAGGCCCCTGCTGCCACTCTCTCTAGTATATATTTACACGACGTTATGTACAACAACAACACCGTCACCAAGTCCGCGCGGCGCACGCCGGTGCACTTGGAGTGGCGAATCGGCGCCACCGCCACCGCCACCACCACCTGCGATTTCCTCAACGCGACGTCCGCTCCGGCGTCAACGTTACCCGGCTGGGGGGGGGGGGGGCCAGGGCCGGGCTACAAACGCGTTTCTCCCGGGGGCGCCAGCGTGGCGAGTGCCGTCCACACTTCCCGCCTTCAACCCGCGTGGACAAGTATGGTCATGTGACCCCCCCCACCCCCACCCCCCAATTTATAAATTAACTACCTTCATATTGCGCACCGCAGATGATCCTCTAGCGTATTTGGTCTACTCTTCCGCAGCAGCATAACGTTCCGGAAGTGATGGGGGGTAAGCCGCTCTTTACCGCCCCCCCCTGCCCCCCCCCCCGTGGATCGGCACGCCGGTGTCGTGCCGATCCACCGCCACCGGCGCCGTGGCGAAGGTGGGGGGGGGTGGGAGAGAGCCCCCCCCCCCCCTACACACACCGTGACCGCCACGCCGA
>WFAB01003113.1:12500-20974 GCA_018977245.1 Lethenteron camtschaticum | reverse complement strand
TTATAGCAGGTGATGACAGTAGTCGGAGATCTCGGTTGCTCCAGCTTGCGGGCCGCTCGCAGAGGCGAACGACCCCCCGACCTCCAGTCCCCCGCTCATCCCGCGATGAACGCGTCCTCTCGTGGGCTGACGACTTGGGGCACGGTGTCAACCGGACCCGGAGTTGAGGCCACGGCAGCGTTGCAGACGACCCCCTGCTTTCGTTGAAGGACCTCGTGCGCTTGCATGCTCGTGGCGACCCGTAATGACGAAATATCGGTGTCGTCGGCCGTGTTGATGGGGACCCCCAGGTCCTGCGCCAACTTGAGCAGCTGCTCCAAAACCATCGCATCTTGGCCCTCCTCGTCCATACGAGGGAACGCGGCGTCAGCGAGAGCGAGCAACGCCGTGCGGTAGGCGAGCACGGTCTCCGTGTCCGCCTTCCGTCTTGCGTAGAAATGATGGCGGCACGCCGAGGGAGGACCGTAGACTTTTGCCATGAGAGCCAGCGCATCCTTGAGCGTGGAGCGGTCCGACCTGCGTGCGGACGTGAAGGCCGCGAGCGCGTTGTCGTCCAGCATGGCAGGCAGTGCCCGCAGTGCCGTAGCGTCGGACCAGGCGGACATCTCTTGATGCGCCAAAAATCTGCGCTGAAATAGGCTCCAATCCCCGCCTTCCGCCTTGAATGCTGACAACGTGGGAAGGCGCTGCTGAAAGATAAAGTCGTCCTCCTCCTCGTGCTTCCTCTCTGCCCCGCCGTCGGTGTGTAAGATGGCGGCCCCAGTGGCGGGTGTGTGATGGCGGTCCGCCGCGCGCGTTGGTGACGTCAGCGGCCGCGCATGGAGAACCGCTGCCACGTGGTGATGGCCGTTCCCGCCAAAAGTTGGAGCGGATGAAATGGCGGGAATCGCCAAATCGTTTTGGCGGGAATCTGCAGGGCGACCCTGTAGCACGTCGGCCGCCGTCCCCGCTCCTCCCGACGAGCTGATCTCCGCCAAGATGGACGCGGCGGCGAGCAGCAGCTCCGCCAGACGGGAGTGTGCCTCGCGAAGCACGGTGTCAGTCCCCCGTCGCTCGTCCGGCGCCGTCGGTGGATCATGCCCCGTGGGCAGCTCCTCTTCCTCACCCTCTGATGCCCGCTGGCCCGCGTCGTCGAGGTTGTCCTCGTGGTCAATCCCGTGGGTCCGACGGTTCCTCCTTGTATCCATGCTTGGAGGACCGTTTCACTTCTGACGCCAGTTGAAGTATGGGAATTGACGGCAGGAACTTCTTGACGGGTAACACACTTTTATTAAATCCTTTAGGTATCACAATACAACGTGTGGTCTTTCTTCTTCCTCCGACACACTCCACTAATCTCGTGTAAGCTCTAGGCCTCTGGCTACACACCATACACTCGACTCGTGTAAGCCCTATGCCTCTGGCTACACAATACACTCGACTCGTGTAAGCCCTATGCCTCTGGCTACACAATACACTCGACTCGTGTAAGCCCTATGCCCTGGCTACACATAATACATTCGGCTCGTGTAGACCTATGGCTACACCCACTACACTCGCCTCTGGGTTACACAGAGTCCCGGTCCCCTTAGGACAGCGGGGCTAGGTACCGCAGGGCTCTAGGTCTTCATCCCCGTCTTCATTCTTCGCTGGTTACACACTGCCCTTACGCCTGTGTGCATCCCCTTTTATAGCCCCTGCTCACGAGAGGCGGAGCTGATGCGTACTTCAGCATGAGCATCGCTCCTTAATGAACCAATCACGACGCACTCTCTCTACGATCCGGTTTCCCCAGCGCGTGTTAACACTCCTCCACCAATCCCACCGCGCTGCCACCCGGTCACTCCCTCTCAGCATGTCACCGGTCCACAGCCAATCAGTACCCCGTAACCCACGACCCCGCGCTGACCCCTGATCCTCCACCGTCAGCGCCCGTCACCACCTACACAGCCAATCATCACGCACTGTGCATACGATCCTTAATCCCAGCGCGTATCACCTCTACACTAGTGTAGTGTATAGTGTAGTAGTGTAGTGTATAGTGTAGTGTATAGTAGTGTATAGTGTAGTGTATAGTGTAGTGTATAGTATAGTGTGTAGTAGTGTAGTGTATAGTGTAGTGTGTAGTAGTGTAGTGTATAGTGTAGTGTATAGTGAAGTGTATAGTAGCGTAGTATGGGTTGGTTACGGTGTGTGTCTAAAACTAAACCTATTTGTTCGGGCTCTTTGAGGTAAAACGTCATTCACTCACGGCCCTCAATTCCCACGGCTTTAGCTGAGGTGCAGTGAATCGTTCATGTAATCGTGATTCATGAATGATGTCATTATAATTGATGGATGATGTCATCATCGTGATTCATGAATGATGTCATCATAATTGATGGATGATGTCATCATCGTTATTCAAGAAATAACGTCATAATGGTTCGTGAACTACTATTACTACTGCTGCCACTACTACTACTGCTACTACTGCCACTAATACTACTACTACTGCCACTACTACTACTACTGCCACTACTACTAATACTGCCACTACTACTACTGCTGCCACTACTACTACTGCCACTACTACTACTGCCACTACCACTGCCACTACTACTACTGCCACTATTTCGACTGCCACTACTACTACTACTACTGATGCCACTACTACTACTGCCACTACTACTACTGCTGCCACTACTACTACTACTGCCACTACTACTACTACTGCCACTACTAATACTGCCACTACTACTACTACTACCACTACTACTACTGCCACTACTACATCTGCTGCCACTACTACTACTGCCACTAATACTACTACTAC
Source organism: Lethenteron camtschaticum (assembly GCA_018977245.1). Lineage (NCBI taxonomy): Eukaryota > Metazoa > Chordata > Hyperoartia > Petromyzontiformes > Petromyzontidae > Lethenteron > Lethenteron camtschaticum. The sequence goes on along the minus strand of WFAB01003113.1, from coordinate 18,180 downwards.
CACTACTACTGCTACTACTCCTACTGCCACTACCACTACTACTGCCACTACTACTACTGCCACTACCACTACTACTGCCACTACTACATCTGCTGCTACTACTACTACTGCCACTAATACTACTACTACCACTACTACTGCTACTACTCCTACTGCCACTACTGCTACTACTGCCACTACTACTACTGCTACTACTACTGCCACTACTACTACTACTACTACTGCCACTACTACTACTACTGCTACTACTGCCACTACTACTACTGCCACTACTACTACTGCCACTAATACTACTACTACCACTACTACTGCTACTACTCCTACTGCCACTACTACTACTACTGCCACTACTACTACTGCCACTACTACTACTACTGCCACTACTACTACTGCCACTACTACTACTACTGCTGCCACTACTACTACCACTGCTACTACTGCTTCTGCTACTACTACTACTGCTGCCACTACTACTACTACTGCCACTACTACTGGTGCTGCTACCACTGCTACTACTACTACTGCCACTACTACTACCACTACTACTACTGCCACTACTACTACTGACACTACTACTACTACTGCCACTACCACTTCTACTGCTACTAATACTACTACTGCCACTACTACTACTGCCACTACTACTACTTCTGCTACTACTACTACTACTGCCACTACTACTACTGCTACTACTACTACTACCACTACTACTACTGCCACTACTACTGCCACTACTACTACTACTACTGCCACTACTACTACTACTGCCACTACTACTGCCACTACTACTACCACTACTACTGCCACTGCCACTACTACTACTACTGCCACTACTACTACTGCCACTACTACTACTACTACTGCCACTACTACTACCACTACTACTACTTCTACTGCCACTGCCACTACTACTACTGCCACTACTACTACTACTACTGCCACTACTACTACTACTACCACTACTACTACTGCCACTGCCACTACTACTACTACTGCCACTACTACTACTACTGCCACTACTACTACCACTACTACTACTACTACTGCCACTGCTACTACTACTACAACTGCCACTACTACTACTACTGCCACTATTACTACTACTGCCACTACTACTACTTCCACTACTACTACTACTACTCATCATGGCTTGGCTTCGCGAACGAAGATCTAGGAAGGACATCCACGTCTTCTGCAGGCACGCTGGTGGCTGACGAGGCCTATGCGGGACAAGCAAGTCCTGCCACAACGGCTGCAAGTATAGGTCTGATCTGGGATGGGTGCTGAGGGATCATGGTTCTTCCTCTTCCTCCTTTTGTCCTCCATACGGGCCCTGCGGGTATCTTCGAAGAAGGAGGTGGCCTGGTGGACTGTGTGCCGCCAGGAGTTGCGGTCAGCTGCTTGTGTTGCCCACTGACGGTGATCGATGCAGCAAGCAGCGAGGGACTTCTTCAGGGAGTCTTCTTTGTATCGCTTTCGTGGTGCCCCTATGTCGCGATGGCCACAGGACAGTTCCCCACACAGCACAATCTTAGGTACGCGGTGGTTCTCCATCCTGGCGATGTGCCCTGCCCAACGAAGCTGTGTCTTGAGGACCATGGCCTCGATGCTGATGACCTCCGCTGACTCGAGGACTTCAGTGTTGGCGACGAAGTCACTCCAGTGAATATGGAAGATTGTGCGGAGGCAGCGCTGATGGAAACGCTCGAGGAGACTCAGGTGACGACGGTACGTGACCCAGGACTCAGCGCCATACAGGAGAGTGGTCAGCACAACAGCTTTGTAGACGTTGACCTTTGTGGCTCTTATAAGGTTGCTGTTGTTCCAGACACGTTTGTATAGTCTGCCAAATGCACTGTTTGCCTTGGCCAGCCTGTTGTCGACTTAGTTGTCGATCTTGGCGTCAGACGAGATCACGCACCCCAAGAAGCTGAACTGGTGGACAGCTTTCAGTTCTGTTTGTTCAATGAAGATGATTGGTGGATGGTGCTCTCCTCACGGGGTGCGGGCTGATGAAGAACTTCAGTCTTCCTCAGGCTGACTTCAAGACCGAAGATCTGAGCTGTTTTCGCGAAACGGGACGTAATCCGCTGCATAGCTGCCTCTGTGTGAGCAAAGAGGGCGGCATCGTCAGCAAACAGCAGCTCCCTGATCAGTTGCTCCATGGTCTTTGTGTGGGCCTGCAAACGCCTCAGGTTGAACACGCTCCCGTCGAGACGAAAACGGATGTATACGCCATCAGCGTATACTACTGCCACTACTACTACTACTGCCACTACTACTACTACTACTGCCACTACTACTACTGCCACTACTACTACTACTGCCACTACTACTACTGCCACTACTACTACTACTGCCACTACTACTACTGCCACTACTACTACTACTGCCACTACTACGACTGCCACTACTACTACTACTGCCACTTCTACTACTACTGCTACTTCTACTACTACTGCCACTACTACTACTACTGCTACTTCTACTACTACTGCCACTACTAAAACTACTACCACTACTACTGCTACTACTACTACTGCCACTACTACTACTACTGCCACTACTACTGCTGCTACTACTACTACCACTACTACTACTACTGCCACTACTACTACTACTGCCACTACTACTACTACTACTGATACTACTACTACTGCCACTACTACTGCTACTACACTACTAAAACTACTACCACTACTACTGCTACTACTACTACTGCCACTACTACTACTACTGCCACTACTACTGCTACTACTACTACTACCACTACTACTACTACTGCCACTACTACTACTACTGCCACTACTACTACTACTACTGATACTACTACTACTGCCACTACTACTACTACTGCTACTTCTACTACTACTGCCACTACTAAAACTACTACCACTACTACTGCTACTACTACTACTGCCACTACTACTACTACTACTGCCACTACTACTACTACTACCACTACTACTACTACTGCCACTACTACTACTACTGCTACTACTACTACTGCCACTACTACTACTACTACCACTACTACTACTACTGCCACTACTACTACTACTGCTACTACTACTACTGCCACTACTACTACTACTACCACTACTACTACTACTGCCACTACTACTACTGCCACTACTAAAACTACTACCACTACTACTGCTACTACTACTACTGCCACTACTACTGCCACTACTACTACCACTACTACTACTGCCACTACTACTACTACTGCTACTACTACTGGTAATACTACTACTACCACTACTACTACTACTGCCACTACTACTGCCACTACTACTACTACTGCCACTTACTACTACTACTACCACTACTACTACTGCCACTACTACTACTGCTGCCACTACTACTACTGCCACTAATACTACTACTACCACTACTACTGCTACTACTCCTACTGCCACTACTACTACTACTGCCACTACTACTACTACTACTGCCACTACTACTACCACTACTACTACTGCCACTGCCACTACTACTACTACTGCCACTACTACTACTACTGCCACTACTACTACTACTACTACTGCCACTACTACTACTTCCACTACTACTACTACTACTCATCATGGCTTGGCTTCGCGAACGAAGATCTAGGAAGGACATCCACGTCTTCTGCAGGCACACTGGTGGCTGACGAGGCCTATGCGGGACAAGCAGGTCCTGCCACAACGGCTGCAAGTATAGGTCTGATCTGGGATGGGTGCTGAGGGATCATGGTTCTTCCTCCTCCTCCTTTAGTCCTCCCCTTCACAGGCAAGACCTCTTCGGCAGTACTCAACTCAACCCAATTAGTCTCTATGGTCAAGGACATGGTACTATCTCCTGATGACATCCTCCTCAGCTTTGATGTAGTATCTTTGTTTACCAAAGTCCCAGTACCGGACACCCTAACAATAATTGAGGACTTAGTCCAACATGGATTGAATTCTGATGTACCTGCTCTGGTTAGGCATTGTCTCACCAACACCTATTTTACCTGGAATGGCACCTTCTACAAACAGTATGAGGGTACCCCTATGGGCTCCCCCTTGTCACCAGTTATAGCCAACATGTTCATGGAAAAGTTTGAATCAGACGCCATCCAGACATCCAGCCTGCGTCCTTGTGGAAGAGGTATGTTGATGACACTTTCGTCATCTGGCCACATGGCCTCCCAGCACTGAACCACTTCTTGGACCACATCAATTCTAGACACCCATCCATCAGATTCACTATGGAAGTGGAGAAAGACGGTAAACTACCATTCTTGGATATTCTGTTTGAGAGGAGGCCTGACGGATCCTTGGGACATTCTGTCTACAGGAAAGCCACCCACACAGATTCCTACTTGAAACCGGATTCCCACCACCACCCATCTCAAAAGAATTCTCTCATCAAAACGCTATACCACAGAGCCCATGGCATTTCTGACCAACACCACCTGGCCAGTGAATTAAGACATGTACATCGGGCCCTCAGGATGAACGGATACTCTGACCGTACTATCCGCCAAGCTGTCTCTCCCACCACACAGAAGCAGCCACATGAAACTCCGACCAAAACTATCACGTTACCATACATAGCAGGCGTGACCAAAAAGATCTCCACAATTCTAAACAAACATAAGCTCCAAGTCCGATTCAGTACAGTGCATAAAATCCGTGATCTGATTCCATCTGTGAAGGATGCTGTTCCTGACTTACAGTATCCTGGAGTCTACAAATTGAGTTGCATTTGTGGTGATTGCTACATTGGAGAAACGAAACGTCATGTTGCTGATCGTGTCCGCGAGCACAAGTCAGATCTGAAACACGGCAGAACTGATTCTTCGGCCGTTGCCGATCATTGCTACAACTCGGTGGGCTCTCATGAAATTGTCTTTTCCGAGACCAAGGTGCTCTGCAAACCTCCTGGCTACCATCAAACGTTTGTACACGAGGCCATCCAAATATACAAACACAGACATAATTTCAACCGTGATGATGGGTACAAACATAGTAATCATTGGAAAGATGTTATTAACCACGCAAAAATACTTAATTACACTTTTTTGACCATCTTATCTGACAGGCACTAGTTTACTTTACCGAGTGTTAACATCCCCAGTGTTTAACAGTAATCTCTTCATTGTTTAGCCAGCATTGGTATAAACATACGCATTTTCTTTTCTTTTCTATCATGTGTATCAGACCTCCCCCCTCTCTGTCCAATGCGTTGGCGTGGGCCGCAGTGTGTCGCTTGCGCACAATAGCTTCCACGCCGTAGCCCACCCCCTTTTTTTGGCCCCTCTCTCCCGATACTTTCCATTCATTGGCTACCACATTCTGATGAGCCCCCCCCCCCTCTCCTCCCCCCTCAACTCGCTTTTAAGGGATTACATCTTGAATCATTGCCTCACTTGATGCAGCTGATCTGGCTGTGACTGTCCCACCTGATGACGGAGACTTGTGTTGCCTCCGAAACGTCGTGATCTTTATTTTTATTTTATTTATTTTTATTAATTTTGATGTTTTACCTACGTGACTTTACCGAAAACACCTAAGAATACTTCACAATGGTGTTGCTATGATGGACGGCGGCACAGTCATGTGTGTAGAGGGAGTAGAGTAGGGGGCTCAGTACACAGCCCTGGGGGGAGCCGGTACTGAGGCTCAGGGCTGTGGATGTATGACGGCCC
>WFAB01003113.1:0-7500 GCA_018977245.1 Lethenteron camtschaticum | reverse complement strand
TGTTAACCTTTCTCTTTAGAGTCACATTTCAAACATCCACCTCTCCCCCCAAACCTTTCGACCCCAAGACCCCCCACCATCACCCCATCCTCCCCCACCACCAGCCTCTACCCCCCACCAACACCACCATCACCCCATCCTCCCCCCACCACCAGCCTCTACCCCCCCACCAACACCACCATCACCCCATCTCCCCCCACCACCAGCCTCTACCCCCCCACCAACACCACCATCACCCCATCCTCCCCCCACCACCAGCCTCTACCCCCACCAACACCACCATCACCCCATCCTCCCCCACCACCAGCCTCTACCCCCCCACCAACACCACCATCACCCCATCCTCCCCCCACCACCAGCCTCTACCCCCCCACCAACACCACCATCACCCCATTCTCTCCCCACCACCAGCCTCTACCCCCACCAACACCACCATCACCCCATCCTCCCCCCACCACCAGCCTCTACCCCCACCAACACCAACATCACCCCATCCTCCCCACCACCAGCCTCTACCCCCCACCAACACCACCATCACCCCATCCTCCCCCACCACCAGCCTCTACCCCCCCACCATCACCACCATCACCCCATCCTCCCCCCACCACCAGCCTCTACCCCCCCACCAACACCACCATCACCCATCCTCCCCCCACCACCAGCCTCTACCCCCCCACCAACACCACCATCACCCCATCCTCCCCCCACCAGCACCGAGAGGAAATGGAATCAAAGTTGCGACCCGGGCAGGAGAGATGCGCATCCAAAGGGGAGCCGATGGCATTTGCGTGATTATAGAAAACCATACAGACTCATCATACAGAGACACATAGAATCACCACACAGAGAGCCATAGACTCACTACACATAGAGACCCACAGACTCATCACACAGAGACCCACAGACTCATCACACAGACACCCACAGACTCATCACACAGAGACCACAGACTCATCACACAGAGACCCACAGACTCATCACACAGACACCCACAGACTCATCACACAGAGACCCACAGACTCACCACACAGAGAGCCACAGACTCACTACACATAGAGACCCACAGACTCACCACACAGAGACCCACAGACTCATCACACAGACACCCACAGACTCATCACACAGACACCCACAGACTCATCACATAGAGACCATAAACTCATCACACAGAGACCCACAGACTCATCACACAGAGACCCACAGACTCATCACACAGACACCCACAGACTCATCACACAGAGACCCACAGACTCACTACACATAGAGACCACAGACTCACCACACAGAGAGCCACAGACTCACTACACATAGAGACCCACAGACTCACCACACAGAGACCCATAGACTCACCACAGACTCACCACACAGAGACCCACAGACTCATCACAGAGACCCACAGACTCATCACAGAGACCCATAGACTCACCACACAGAGACCCACAGACTCACCACACAGAGAGCCATAGACTCATCAGACAGAGACCCACAGACTCATCACACAGAGAACTATAGACTCACCACACAGAGACCCACAGACTCACCACACAGAGAGCCATAGACTCATCAGACAGAGACCCACAGACTCATCACACAGAGAACTATAGACTCACCACACAGAGACCCACAGACTCATCAGACAGAGACCCAGACACTCACCACACAGAGACCCACAGACTCATCACAGAGACCCATAGACTCACCACACAGAGACCCACAGACTCACCACACAGAGACCCACAGACTCATCACATAGAGACCCATAGACTCATCAGACAGAGACCCACAGACTCATCACACAGAGACCCACAGACTCACCACACAGACACCCACAGACTCACCACAGAGAACCATAGACTCACCACACAGAGACCCACAGACTCACCACACAGAGACCCACAGACTCACCACACAGAGACCCACAGACTCATCACACAGAGAGCCACAGACTCACCACACAGAGACCCACAGACTCACCACACAGAGACCCATAGACTCACCACACAGAGACCCACAGACTTATCACACAGAGATCCACATACTCACCACACAGAGACACACAGACTCACCACACAGAGACCCATAGACTCACCACACAGAGACCCACAGACTCACCACACAGATTCCCACAGACTCACACACAGAGACCCACAGACTCACCACACAGAGACCCACATACTCACCACACAGAGACCATAGACTCACCACACAGATTCCACAGACTCACCACACAGAGATCCACATACTCACCACACAGAGACCACAGATTCACCACACAGATTCCCACAGACTCACCACACAGAGACCACAGACTCACCACACAGAGACCCATAGACACCCCCCCCCCCCAGTGAACACGAATACATTTAACGGAAACAAATTTTGAAGGTGGATTTTAGTAGTACACGAGAAAAGTTTGTCTCGTTCAAGTTGGCCACTAGGGGGCGTACACAGCCATCACTCTCCACCCATCATCTTCTGTAGCGAAGTCCTTACATGGCAAACGGGTTTGATTACTTACCCGCACCCGTACCCGGCCGCACCAGGATCGCAAACGGGTACCCGTTCCCGGCCGTACCCGTCTCTGTGTTTTGAGTGTCTGGGTCTCTCTGTGATGAGTCTGTGGGTCTCTGTGTGGTGAGTCTGTGGGTCTCTGTGTGGTGAGTGTCTGGGTCTCTCTGTGATGAGTCTGTGGGTCTCTGTGTGGTGAGTCTGTGGGTCTCTGTGTGGTGAGTGTCTGGGTATCTGTGTGGTGAGTCTGTGGGTCTCTGTGATGAGTCTGTGGGTCTCTGTGTGGTGAGTCTGTGGGTCTCTGTGTGGTGAGTGTCTGGGTATCTGTGTGGTGAGTCTGTGGGTCTCTGTGATGAGTCTGTGGGTCTCTGTGTGGTGAGTCTGTGGGTCTCTGTGTGATGAGTCTATGGGTCTCTGTGTGATAAGTCTGTGGGTCTCTGTGGTGAGTCTATGGGTCTCTGTGTGATGAGTCTATGGGTCTCTGTGTGATGAGTCTGTGGGTCTCTGTGTAATGAGTTTGGAGGTCTCTGTGTGGTGAGTCTGTGGTGTCTCTGGGTATCGGGTACCCGATTGCGACTCTGGGATGAAGCCACGTTGCAGGCGCGGGTGGGTTGATTCTAGGAACTTGAATTGTGAGAAGAGACAGACGTTGGGAAATGAGTGACAAACGGTGACTCACCAGTGACTCACGGCCTACCCGTACCCGTACCCGGCCGCACCAAGGCCGCAAACGGTTACCGTACCCGGCCAGGTACGGGTAGCCGGGTATCGGGTAGGGTACGGGTATCGGGTACCTGATTGCAACCTCTGTTACATGGTAAGGGTACCGGAAGTTGAACTTGGAAAATAAGAAGATAGCGAATTTGAAGCATTCGTGAGTGCAGACATCCATACTCTTGAATTATTTCAGTTAAAGTCACGTGGGTAGACAAAATAAAATAAATTTACGATAAATTTCGATTTAAAGCTTTCGTGACTGCAGGGATTAATCTTCTTGGTTCTTTTGGTAAAGTCACGTAGAATGTAAATAATAAAATAATAAAAATAAAACTAATACAATAATTCTCACGACGTTTCGGCCACAACGCAAGCAGCTGTCTTTAGGTGAAGAACAGGTCTGTCTTTGCGTTGTGGCCGAAACGTCGTGAGAATTTTTATTGTCATATGTTTTATTTTCATTATTTTATTATTTTCCTTCTACGTGACTTTACCGAAATAACCAAGAAGATAAATCTACGTTACTTTACCGAAAGAACCAATTAATACAGAAGATCGCTCTATTTGTCAACTCAGTGAGCTTACAAAGTGAAGCATTTCCCTTACACCGAAAATATGATTGGTGCGATTCAAGATCTTCCCATTGCTGATCTAAATGCATCTCTCCAACAAACTCTTAACTTCCGATTATTATAAAACAATCGCGGATCTTATCACGAACCATTGCCCCAGAGGTCGCAAATGGGTTTTGATTCCTTACCCGTACCTGGCCGCACCAGGGTCGCAAACGGGTACGGCCGTACCCGGCCGTACCGTACCCGGCTGGCTACGGGTAGGGTACGGGTATCGGGTACCGATTGCGACCTCTGGGATGAAGCCATGTTGCAGACGCGGGTGGGTTGATTCTAGGAACTTGAATTGTGAGAAGAGACAAGACGTTGGGAAATGAGTGACAAACGGTGACTCACCAGTGACTCACGGCCTACCCGGCTACCCGTACCCGGCCTCACCAGAGTCGCAAACGGGTACCTGTACCCGCCAGGTACAGGTAGCCGGGTATCGGGTAGGGTACGGGTATCGGGTACCTGGTTGCGACTTCTGCTTCCGTAACTCGTTCACACGGAGCAGGCGGTTCGAGAGTTGAGGGACCGTGACGTTTTTGACCTCCACAAATATATATATAAAAAACTAGCTTTACTACCCGGATTCACCACGCCCGGCCGCCTTTGTCTCCCCAGTGGCGATGTTCACACACCAACACCAGTTACTCGTTGGAGGCCGAGTCGACCTAGGGGAGGCCCAGGACCGGTTCAAATAATCGTCACCGGTGGTGGCCGTGAGCGGGAATCGAACTCGGGTCGCCGGGTTCGTAGCGCAGCGTAGCGCTACCCGCTACACTACAACACGTGACACTTCCACATGCGCGGGTCACGTGACAGATGTGACGTCACAGCTCACTTGCCGTGCAAAATATATGCATTGTTGCGTCCCCCCCCTACCCCCCAAAAAGACACCAAAATCGATTTTTATAATTTGTGCATGGTGTACACTCTGGAAAGTACCCACACGGCAAATATCAAGTTTTTGCATGTCGGGAAGTATGCTAAACATTTTGAACAGACACACACAATCACAACTTTGTCGTTTATATATTGATAATAAGGCGTCAATACAAAATGCAAATTGCTATAAAGTAGCGAATTCATTGATTAATCGATGCCCATTTCGATGCACGCATGAATTGTCGCCGGATCTACTCAGATTCGGTGACAATTCATGGACACGTAGGCACGTGTGCAACATTTGAAATTGATTGGAGAACGGTAAGTAGACGAACGTTTGATGAGGGTTGATCCGTTTCTAAGGTCACAAAGCAAAGTTTGTTGGGAGTAATAGCCATGCTCTGTACTTTTGAGGGATAAGCAATTAAAAAATAACACTTACTACCCAGGGACATATTTTTTTGTAACACAGTGAATACATAAAGACCCCATAACCACTAATTGAGTAATCCTATATTAGAGACTCATCACACTGAGACCCACAGACTCATCACGAGACCCACAGACTCATCACACTGAGACCCACAGACTCATCACACAGAGACCCACAGACTCACACACAGAGACCACAGACTCACCACACAGATACCCACAGACTCACCACCAGAGACCCACAGACTCACCACACAGAGACCCACAGACTCATCACACAGAGACCCATAGACTCACACACAGAGATCCACAGGTCACCACAGAGACCCACAGACTCACCACACAGAGACCCACAGACTCACCACACAGAGACCCACAGACTCACACACAGAGACCCACAGACTCACCACACAGAGACCCACAGACTCACCACACAGATACCCACAGACTCACCACACAGAGACCCACAGACTCATCACACAGAGACCCACAGACTCACACACAGAGACCCACAGACTCACCACACAGAGACCACAGACTCACCACACAGAGACCCACAGACTCATCACACAGAGACCCACAGACTCACCACACAGAGACCCACAGACTCATCAACAACAGACCCACAGACTCATCACACAGAGACCCACAGACTCACCACACAGAGACCCACAGACTCACCACAGAGACCCACAGACTCACCACACAGAGACCCACAGACTCATCACACAGAGACCCACAGACTCACACACAGAGACCCACAGACTCATCACACAGAGACCCACAGACTCATCACACAGAGACCCACAGACTCATCACACAGAGACCCACAGACTCATCACACAGATACCCAGACTCACCACACAGAGACCCACAGACTCATCACACAGAGACCCACAGACTCATCACACAGAGACCCATAGACTCACCACACAGAGACCCATAGACTCATCACGCAAGACCCATAGACTCACCACACAGAGACCCACAGACTCATCACACAGAGACCCATAGACTCACCACACAGAGACCCACAGACTCACCACTCAGAGACACACAGACTCATCACGCAGAGACCCACAGACTCACCACACAGAGACCCACAGACTCACACACAAAGACCCACAGACTCACCACACAGAGACCCACAGACTCACCACACAGAGACCCACAGACTCACCACACAGAGACCCACAGACTCACACACAGATACCCAGACTCACCACACAGAGACCCACAGACTCATCACACAGAGACCCACAGACTCACCACACAGAGACCCACAGACTCATCACACATAGACCCACAGACTCACCACACAGAGACCCACAGACTCACCACACAGATACCCACAGACTCATCACACAGAGACCCACAGACTCATCACACAGAGACCCACAGACTCATCACAAAGAGACCACAGACTCACCACACAGAGACCCACAGACTCACCACACAGAGACCCACAGACTCACCACACAGAGACCCACAGACTCATCACACAGAGACCCACAGACTCACACACAGAGACCACAGACTCATCACACAGAGACCACAGACCCATCACAGAGACCCATAGACTCATCACACAGAGACCCACAGACTCATCACACAGAGACCCACAGACTCATCACACAGATACCCATAGACTCACCACACAGAGACCCACAGACTCATCACACAGAGACCCACAGACTCATCACACAGAGACCCATAGACTCACCACACAGAGACCCATAGACTCATCACGCAGAGACCCAAGACTCACCACACAGAGACCCACAGACTCACACACGAGACCCACAGACTCACCACACAGAGACCCATAGACTCACCACTCAGAGACACACAGACTCACACGCAGAGACCCACAGACTCACCACACAGAGACCCACAGACTCACAGAGACCCACAGACTCACCACACAGAGACTCATAGATTAATCACTCAGAGACACAGACTCATCAAACAGAGACCATAGACTCACCACTCAGAGACACACAGACTCATCACGCAGAGACCCACAGACTCACCACACAGAGACCCACAGACTCACAGAGACCCATAGACTCACCACACAGAGACCCACAGACTCACCACACAGAGACCCACAGACTCACCACACAGAGACCCACAGACTCACCACGCAGAGACCCACAGACTCACCACACAGAGACCCACAAACTCACCACACAGAGACCCACAGACTCACAGAGACCCACAGACTCACCACACAGAGACCCACAGACTCACCACACAGAGACCCACAACTCACCACACAGAGACCCACAGACTCACTACACAGATACCCACAGACTCACCACACAGAGACCCACAGACT
>WFAB01003112.1:17500-20981 GCA_018977245.1 Lethenteron camtschaticum | reverse complement strand
CCCACTCGTCTGCGTCGCCTCGCTCGCTCGCCTCACCACTCCGCTCACCGCTGTAAATACGCGCCGTGTACATAGCTTTAGGTGGTGGTGAGCGTGGTGGTGGTGGTGGTGCTGAGCGTGGTGGTGCTGAGTGGTAGTGGTGGTGGTGAGTGTGGTGGTGCTGAGCGTGGTGCTGAGCGTGGTGGTGGTGTTGAGCGTGGTGCTGAGCGTGGTGGTGGTGAGCGTGGTGGTGGTGCTGAGCGTGGTGGTGGTGGTCAGTGTGGTGGTGTTGAGCGTGGTGGTGATGGTGAGCGTGGTGGTGAGTGTGGTGGTGAGCGTGGTGGTGGTGCTGGTGTGAGCGTGGTGGTGGTGCTGGTGGTGAGCGTGGTGGTGAGCGTGGTGGTGGTGGTGAGCGTGGTGGTGTTGAGCGTGGTGAGCGTGGTGGTGAGTGTGGTGGTGGGTGCTGGTGGTGGTGGTGGTGAGTGTGGTGGTGGTGCTGAGCATGGTGGTGGTGGTCAGTGTGGTGGTGTTGAGCGTGGTGGTGATGGTGAGCGTGGTGGTGAGTGTGGTGGTGAGCGTGGTGGTGGTGCTGGTGGTGAGCGTGGTGCTGGTGGTGAGTGTGGTGGTGGTGAGTGTGGTGGTGGTGGTGGTGAGTGTGGTGGTGAGCGTGGTGGTGGTGCTGGTGGTGAGCGTGGTGGTGAGTGTGGTGGTGGTGAGTGTGGTGGTGAGCGTGGTGGTGCTGAGTGTGGTGGTGGTGTTGAGCGTGGTGGTGAGCGTGGTGGTGGTGCTGGTGGTGAGCGTGGTGGTGAGTGTGGTGGTGGTGGTGCTGGTGGTGGTGGTGGTGGGTGACCGAGACCTCACCCACACCATCCCTCGGAGCGTGCGTCGAGTTTTCTTGTTGTTGTTGTTGATGTTTTTGTTGATTAATTCATTAAAAACGACAACAACATCCCAGCGCTACGGCTACCGTGTCGGTGGTGATTATAATTCACCCGCATATTGTGTGTGTATGTGTGTGTATGTGTGTGTGTATGTGTGTGTCTGTGTGTGTGTGTACGTGTGTGTGTCTGTGTGTATGTGTGTGTCTGTATGTGTGTATGTGTGTGTGTGTCTGTGTGTGTGTGTATGTGTGTCTGTGTGTGTATCTGTGTGTCTGTGTGTGTGTCTGTGTGTGTGTGTCTGTGTGTCTGTGTGTGTGTCTGTATGTGTGTGTCTGTATGTGTGTCTGTGTGTATGTCTATGTATGTGTGTGTATGTATGTGTGTGTCTGTGTGTGTGTATGTGTCTGTGTGTGTCTCTGTGTGTGTATGTGTGTGTGTGTATGTGTGTGTGTATGTGTCTGTGTGTGTCTCTGTGTGTGTGTGAGTCTGTGTGTGTGTATGTATGTGTGTGTCTGTGTGTGTGTGTGTGTCTGTGTGTGTGTCTGTATGTGTGTGTCTGTGTGTATGTCTGTGTATCTGTGTGTGTATGTGTGTGTGTGTGTCTGTATGTGTGTGTCTGTATGTGTGTCTGTGTGTATGTCTGTGTATGTGTGTGTCTGTCTGTGTGTGTGTATCTGTGTGTGTATGTGTGTCTGTATGTGTGTGTCTGTATGTGTGTGTGTGTCTGTGTGTTTGTGTGTCTGAGGCTCAGTGTTCCCTTCTAAGGGTTGAGGCTCAGTGTTCCAGAGGTCAAGAGAATAGGTCCCGGCCTTCGGTGTGTAGAGAAGTTCCCACGGACGCACACCGAGACAAGTTCAGGGGCTTTCGACGCGGGTTTATTCAAGCTGTTACAATAACACACAGCAGGGGTACACAATTTTTAGGGGCTAGGGATCCTTACCAGATGTCGCAACCGGGTACCCGATACCCGTACCCTACCCGATACCCGGCTACCCGTACCCGGCCGGGTACGGGTACGGGTAGGCCGTGAGTCACTGGTGAGTCACCGTTTGTCACTCATTTCCCAACGTCTTGTCTCTTCTCACGATTCAAGTTCCTAGAATCAACCCACCCGCGCCTGCAACGTGGCTTCATCCCAGAGGTCGCAATCGGGTGGTACCCGATACCCGTACCCTACCCGTGTACCTGGCCGGGTACGGGTACGGCCGGGTACACGGCCGGGTACGGGTACCCATTTGCGACCCTGGTGGGTGAGTAAATGAGTGGGTGAGTGTGTGGGTGAGTGAGTGGGTGTGTGAGTGAGTGAGTGGGTGAGTGGGTGGGTGTGTGGGTGGGTGTGTGGGTGAGTGTGTGGGTGGGTGTGTGAGTGAGTGTGGGTGAGTGTGTGTGTGGGTGAGTGGGTGGGTGGGTGAGTGTGTAAATGAGTGGGTGAGTGTGTGGGTGAGTGTGTGGGTGAGTGAGTGGGTGAGTGTGTGGGTGAGTGAGTGTGTGGGTGAGTGTGTGGGTGAGTGAGTGTGGAGGTGAGTGAGTGTGTGGGTGAGTGTGTGGGTGAGTGAGTGGGTGGGTGAGTGGGTGAGTGTGTGGGTGAGTGTGTGGGTAAGTGAGTGTGTAAGTGAGTGGGTGAGTAAGTGGGTAAGTGGGTGAGTGTGTGGGTGAGTGGGTGTGTGGGTGAGTGGGTGTGTGTGGGTAAGTGAGTGAGTGGGTAAGTGTGTGGGTGAGTGAGTGGGTGGGTGAGTGTGTGGGTGAGTGTGTGGGTAAATGAGTGGGTGAGTGTGTGGGTGTGTGAGTGATTGGGTGAGTGGGTGGGTGAGTGGGTGGGTGAGTGTGTGGGTGAGTGTGTGGGTGAGTGTGTGGGTGAGTATGTGGGTGAGTGTGTGGGTGAGTGAGTGGGTGAGTGTGTGAGTGTGTGGGTGAGTGTGTGGGTGAGTGTGTGGGTAAGTGGGTGAGTGTGTGGGTGAGTGTTTGAGTGAGTGTGTGGGTGAGTGAGTGTGTGGGTGAGTGGGTGTGTGAGTGAGTGTGTGGGTGAGTGTGTGAGTGAGTGGGTGTGTGAGTGTGTGGGTGAGTGAGTGTGTGGGTGAGTATGTGGGTGAGTGAGTGTGTGTGTAAGTGAGTGGGTGAGTGTGTGGCTTCCGCGGATTTCTCGACCAACTTGGCCGACGCTGCTGCTGTCACTAAGGAAGCTTCCGCGGATTTCTCGACCGACTTCGTCGACGCCGCTGCTGTTGCTGAGGAAGCTTCCGCGGATTTCTTCTCCGAGACGTCACAGCCGACGTTGCTACAGGGGACCTGGGAGGCTTCCGCGGATTTCCTCGCGTTGCTAGGGCCGCCCTTGGCAACCATGGCTGTAGACTGTTACTGGAGATCGCCATGGCAACAGTAACAATCTAAAGCCACGGTTACCATGGCAACGGCATGGCTGCGGGTGTGGGGGGGGGGCGTCACCACCATCATCATCATCAATCACCATCATCACCATCACCACCATCATCACCATCATCATCACCATCATCATCAATCACCACCATCATCACCACCATCACCATCACAACCACCACCACCACCACCATCATCACCACCACCATCACCACTATCATCACCACCACCATCACCACCACCATCAT